>JAYMFT010212744.1:0-11483 GCA_038088735.1 Panulirus argus
TCTCTCTCTCTCTCTCTCTCTCTCTCTCTCTCTCTCTCTCTCTCTCTCTCTCTCTCTCTTTCTCTCTCTCTCTTCCTTTGGTCTCTTACCTTTGATGAAGGCTCTATTTTCTTTTTATAGTGACCGGCATAGCATGAAAAACAAATCCTAATCAAAGTCCATCCAGACTTAATGAAAAGAAGATAGTAGAAAAAAGAAAGTAGTAATTAATCGCGACTTCAGAAATGTATGCAGATCTTCTGCTAAAGAAAGAAATGTTATATGAAGAGGAAAAGAGAAAAGATGGAAGATAATGCCATGTATCAGTTGTTTGAGGGAAGACGGGGGTATTATAATAACCAAACCCTAGTGGCAGGTGTCCACACAGAAACTGTGGGAA
This sequence comes from Panulirus argus, assembly GCA_038088735.1. Taxonomy (NCBI): domain Eukaryota; kingdom Metazoa; phylum Arthropoda; class Malacostraca; order Decapoda; family Palinuridae; genus Panulirus; species Panulirus argus. The sequence continues at coordinate 380 of JAYMFT010212744.1, forward strand.
GAAGTAACAAGACGCGCGCATCGGGGTCCAAACGTTGGGGGCGGGAACACATGTAAACAGCTCACAAGAACAGTGGCCGATATAAAACCTGGTGAATAGAGAGAGACGTTACATCGCGGTATAAAGAAATGGAAGGATGAAGAGAAGTGATGCCAGAAGAATTACTTAGACGGAAGGCTTTTGATTTCAAAAGCCACCCCTGGTATGTGAGCAGTCCCCCATACTTAGGAGAATAAAGCCTCTGCTGGTATGAAATATCTGCTCACAAGGAAAGTAATTACACAACACCCGTAACTTTTGGAAAGTAGTGATGCTGATTACGTGAGGGTGTATATTATAGAGAGGAGATTATGGTTATATCCAAGAAGGATGAGCTGTGATGTTTGTTTTTTAAGTTAGACGGAGGGCAACGAAAGATTGTTAGTTAAAGCGGTGTGCTTTAGAGAAAAATGTGTTCTTAGGTCTATATAAGTAAACAATGTTTCTGCTTCTCTACTCTAAGATGATGTACAGATCCGAGTTGAGGGAGTAAATGTGTTCAATGCAAGAAAGAGAATGATTATTAGATGGAAGAGGGAAGAGAAAGCGAATTGAAATAGGTAAAGTGCAATCATCAGCATAAGAGCGAATAGTGTGAGCAGTAAAAGAGAAAAGATCGGTTATTAACAGAATAAAGAAAGTAAGCGATAGGACATAATCCTTGGGAAAGCCATTATTGATAGGATAAGAAGGGGAGGTCACTCCATCAGAGGCCATTGCAATGGGACGGCCAGAGATAAAAGTATGCAAAGAGAAGTGGGGAAACCAAAAGGAAGAGGTGTACAAAGCAAAAACTAATGCTACACTCTGTCAAATGCTTTAGAAAGGTTGAAGAGTACGACAAAGATTTCACCAAAATCCCGGAGGATCAGAGATGAGTCACATTGGAAAGAAGATCACCAGAGGAACTAACACTACAAAACCGTAGGCCTGCAGCACCAGCACCTGATGTAGCCAGGACACACACACACATAACAGGTCTTTTTCAGCCAGTCCGGCCGTGGGAACTGGTGAGACACTAGTGGCATCGTGTGTCCTTCAACGGGGTCGACCTTTTCGACACAGCGAGACCGGCGTGACCTACAGTGGCGTGACAATAAGATTAGAGTGACCTTCAAGTGTGGCGTGAGCGGGACCCAAGAGTGGTGTGACCTCCAGTGGTGTGAGACAACACTATAGTAATGTTTATCAAAAAGAAAGGAATGGGATTCTAAGTGTTTGATTAAGTGGGAGTTAAAGAGAGTTTCGGAATCTTTGGAGACTGCAGAAGTGAGAGCGATGGGGCAACAGTTGAAAGGATTAGAGCGGTTTCTTTTCTTAAGGATGGGCTATACAAAGGCGTGCTTTCAAGCGGAAGGGAAAGTCAGAGTTTTAAGACAAAGGTGAAATAGACGAGCAAAAATCAAAGTTAGCTGAAAGGTACACTTCTTTAGAGTTCTAGGATTTATACCAACTAAACCATATGCCTTGTCCACTGAGAGCTGAGAGACTGCTTGGAAGACCCTGCGAGAAGAGAGAATGAGATGGCATAAGTACAGTAAGAAGAGATGGGAGTCTCTTAATATCCCAGCCTCCTTGAATGCCTCTAGGCTACATGATGTCAATTCAGATGTAACTGTTCCTGGTCGTCCACTTACACCCTGGCTATATCTACCATCCCTCCTCATTTATTTTTTGTCATAAAGTGCTTGGCATGTCTTTAGCCTCTTAGAGTCTTTTGCTCAACATTTCTACCTTCATTACCCTCTCCTCTTTATATAGAAAATGGTCTTCATACTGTTAAAATCTCATCATTGATTTACATCTGCAAACCTCTTACTTCACCAGTCTACCTAATCTCGGTGCCACCCACTTCTTCATAGTGTTGACTCATCAACCTCTATGTTTCAGGTTATCTCTGATATCTCTCCTTGTTAACAACCATTGGTTCACTAAACTTTGTACTTTCCAATCCTTGAATATACAAGAAACAAAAGGATTTGTATGTTGCATTTAAGGATCTGGAAAAAGTGTATGTTAGGGTTGATAGATGTGCTTTGTAGAAGGTGTTGCGAGTATATGGTATGAGAGCAGAAGCAGCGAGCAGTTTTTAAGAGAGTAAGGGGTGTGCACTAACAAGAAGAGATGAGGATGAGTGGTTCCAGGTAATGGTAGGTCTGTGGTAGGGATGTGTAATGTCACAATGGCTGTTTAGCCTATTCATGGATGTTGTGATAAGGGAGGTGAATGCGAGGGTCTTAGAAACAAGGGCAAGTCTGCAGTATGTTGAGGATTGGGGGAAGACCTGGGATGTGAGTCAGTTGGTATTTGCTAATGATATGGTTCTGCTAGCAAGTACGAGTGAGAAATGGCAGAAGTTGCGTTTTAAGTTTGGGACAGTGTATGGCAGGAGAAACCTGAGAGTTCATAAGAATGAAATTATGGTTGCTAAGTTTAACTGTGGCGTGTGACAGTTTGGCTGGAGAAAGAAAGGTGTTTCATGTACCGAGAAGAAGTGAACTTGGTGGTGAATGGAACATTGATAGCTGAGGTGCGCAGTGGGTTAGGGGGCGTACTGAGTTCTCTGCGGAGAGAGAGGTCACTGCCTGTGTGGCAAAGATAGGTATGTTTGATGATGCAGTACACCCGACAGTTTTGCATGGATGCGAGGCATAGACCCGAGAGAGAAAAATACGGAAAGGTGGATGTAGTGGAAATAAGATGCTTGAGGATGATATGTGTTGCGAGGAGGGTTGATTGAATGAGGAATTACACGGTAAGAGAGAGGAGTGGTAGCAAGAAAAGTCTGTATGAGAGAGCTGAAGATGGTGTGCTGAAGTGGTTTGGACGCACAAAGCGGCTGAGTGAGGAGACGCTGACTGAGAGGGTATGTATTGTTTACATGAGTTTACATGAGAAAGACAGAAACAGGAGGCCTGATCGTCAGCATATTTTGAGATCTAAGATATGAGACCGAGTTCGAGGTCATTAATGTATATTATGAAAAGAATGGGGCCTTTGACCGAGCCCTGTGGCACACCATTCATTACGTCTAGCCAATCTGAGGCTTCGCCGTTTAATACTACACGTTGCTTTCTTCCGGTAAGCCAGTCTTTGATCCATGTACAGAGTTCTTTACCGATCCGGTGTGCTCCGAGTTTATGTAAAAGTCTCTTGTGAGGTACGTTATCGAAAGCCTTAGGGAAATCTAAATATACTACATCAGACGGTTCTTTTTCGTCCCAATTCTGATAAAAGAAAAATAAAAGATTCTTGAACATTTGTCAGGCAGGATCTTCTATTACGAAAACCGTGTTGGTTGTCTGATAAAATTCTGTGATCCTCTAGAAAAGCGATAATTCTATCTCGTGTTATTTTTTTTCCATCATTTTACCTAACACTGACGTAAGGCTAATTGGTAGGTAGTTCAAGGCACACTTTTTGTCTCTTTTTTATATAAGGAGTAACATTTGCTAGTTTCCAGTCAGTTGGCACCTGACCATTCGATAGAGATTTGTTGAATATTTTTTATATGGGGTATATCTGCTGTTTCCTGGCCTCTTTTAAAAATCTTGGAGTTATGCTATCTGGGCCGTTGGATTTGTTAGGATTTAGTTGGTCCAGGTATCTAAGTATTTCAGATATTTATATTTCTCTAACCTTAAACTCTTCTTCATCAGATCCTTGAAACATTTTGATTGGTCGCGGTATTCGAGATGTTTCTTCAAATGTGAATACGAAGATAAATGAATAATTCAGTATGAAAGCTATTTCCTTGTGAGTAGTTAGTGTGTCACGTTCGTTTCGTAATGGTCCAATCCCTTCTTTTACTGACTTCCTTTGTCTTATATATTTGAAGAATTCCTTAGAATTCTTAACCTTCAAGGAAATTCTTTTTTCTTCTTCGCGTTTACTTTGTCTTATGACCTTACACTCATTTTGGATTTTGATTACTTCCTGGCGATTCTCGTCGGTTCCGGTTGATTTGAACTTCTTATATGTTTTCCTTCTTTTGGCAAATTAGTCCTTCTGTTCTCCCATTCATCCATGATGGTTTTGAATTGTTGCAGGTTCTCTTTGTAATTTGGAGAATATGTTTATTTTCGATGTCGAGTACTGCGTTTTTAGAATCATCCACATTTCCTCTACATGTGAACGTCAAAAAGTTTTGTCCAATTGGTACTGCGAATTTCGTGCATAATGTTTTCCAAATTTGTTCGCCTGTAATCTGGGATCAAGAGTTTGTTGTCGTTTATTTCATAATCTAAATTTTTCTCTAACCTAGTCAAACTGTGATCGCTGTTTGACAATCTCTCGCCTACATCGCAAGAGTTGATTAAGTTTATCTTGCTGTTGAGGACAAGATCAAGAATGTTTTTACCTCTAGTCGGTTTTTTGATTAACTGTTTTAGAAAAGAGTCTTCAATCAGTTCTGTAAGTTTCGTTCCTTCTCGGTCACTAGTTAACGTGTTTCAATTTATGTTTGGACTGTTGAAGTCTGCTACTATTATAGCCTCTTTACTGTTTACTATAATTTTGATTTCATTGTATAACATCTTATCAGCGTCTTTTTGCTTAGGAGGTCTGTAAATATCGCCGAGCCGTAGTTTGCTTTTGAACTTGTCGGTGATGTCAATAGAAAGAGAGTCGTAAGTGTGTGTGTCTACTTTGCTTATCTTAATAGCACTTAGATTGTTATCAGCGTAGATCAAAACTCCGCCACCTACCCTGTATAAGCGGTCTATCGTAAATAGTTTGTATCCGGGTATTGCTAACTCGGCGATTAAGTGTTTGTTCTCAGAGTTTACCCCCTTTTCTGAGACTGCAATGATGTTCGGTTATTCAGTCGCTGCATCGGATACAATTTCGTCGCGTTTCGTAATGACGCTCCGGGCATTTGTGTATATGAAACTTATTTTCCTTGGAGTTGATTTCTGAACTGAATTTGCATCTTTTTTACTGTCAGTATGCGTGTTTGTATTAACACTTAATGTCTGCGTGTGCAGCAGCGGAAGACTGACGATTCTCTATCTGTTTTGGGTTCGTGGCATTTCTCTGACCCTCCCTGCACTGGACCCTCCCAGCCTTGGTCCTAACTGTTAACTTGAGAATTGACCTGTATGTCGGTAGTGAACGGAACAAGAAGAAGTGGTACACCAAGGATAAGTTGGAAGGATAGATTGAAAAATGCTTTGAGAGACCGATGCCTAAAAACAGAAGAGGGTGTGAGGCGAGTATGAGAATGAATGAATTAGAAGAAATTTGTGTGCAAGAGGGCGACGTGTTGTCATTGGGCTGAACCACGATATATGAAGCTGTCAGGGATAACAATGGAAAGGTTTGTGGTGTTTTTATGTGGACAGGAGACTCTGGTTTCTCTGTATTGTTCATAACAGTTGGATAGTGAATATGATGCAAGCCTGTTCGTCTGTTCCTGGCGTTGCTTCGCTACGCGGAAAATGATGAACAATTATGAAATCTACAGCTTCACCTAATTCCTTGTGTCCCTTTGTTTCAGTGTCCCTAAATCTCTGTTCTATTTCACCAGCCTTTAATCTCTGAGTTTATGTATCATACCTGAAAACTGCTTCTTGGTCTCCTCCCGCCCACCGTTATCAAGTTTCTGCTCTATCTATTGCAGACATTTCCTCCTCTCGAATAGTCTTTAGGACATCCAGAAGAGTCATCTTTAATCTTTTCTGCTTTTTTTTAATTATTCCTCCGTCATGCCTCAAGATACACTTTCTGAATTTCTTCAGCTAATTTGATTTTGCGCTCATGCCTTTTGGCTATATGCTTCAATTTCCTCATTTCCTCTCCCATCTTATGACACTTTCATACTCTTCGTTTTGATTCCTCAGTTCCATCACTTCTTTCTCCAGCTGTGCTTACTTCTGGTACTCTTTTTCAATGATTTGCACTAATTTCACCAGGTTTATGGCTTCTTTCGATTCATCTTTAAATTCTTCACTTATGTTCTTTCCAGGATCCTTTGTTGGATCCTCGTCCTTCGTGTTTATGAATCTATTCATAAACATTTGATTTTGATGCCTTCCTTTGTCTGAATCTATTTTTTTTCTTTTTTTTGTGTGTGTATTTATGTGATTACTACTTGTTTGTTACGAAGAGAGCAGCTTACACTCGTGTCGTCCAGTTCCTTAGCCTTGTGTAAAGATACCATGTTTTTAATCGCCTATATGTATGCACACATCCCTCCCTCCCAGCCACAGGGTACCCATCTATTTACCACCTCCGATGGGAAAAGGAACACCTGTGTTGGGTGTGTGCAGACTCTCGGGTCCAGGATTCGAACACATGTGGGTCCAACACTAAGTTGGCTCGTGCTGACTCATGGTCAGTGACGCTAACCAATAATGATAAAGAAATACTAAATGCCGATCAATTGGATTTAGGCAGTTATTCGGCTGAAATACACATTTGAGATATTACAGAACTGGGAGGCCTTAATAGCTAGTAGTAAAGTAATCATCAACGAGGTTAAGATCAAGATGGGGCTGGATATATCCACGCCTTGGATCAGCAAGTGAGTGAGATACACCTAGATAGGCAGGGTGGCAGATATGCAGGAATGTTTCCAAAGTAGATACTGGGGGGAATGGAGATCTCTGTGACAAGGGTGTGTCAGCAGTTTACTGCTAAACTGCCTTGTGAGTTGACGGTGTTGGTCGGAGAGAGTGGACAGATTCAGCAAGATGAGAGCCCCATGAAAGATGGTGTAAGATGGGCCCAGGATGTTGTTGCATGTGTGTGTGTGTGTGTGTGTGTGTGTGTGTGTGTGTGTGTGTAGCTGTAATAACAGGAATATTTGGTTAACAACAAACATTCATGTGAGTTATACGTTGTCGAATGCTATGTATAAGATGGAGAGAATGTGTATGTGGACTCAGTACCAGCAACCCACGTATATATAAGGAAGACAAAATATATGTAATCCCGAGTCAGGGAAGCAAACTTAATAGTCGCTGCAGTGCGCAGTCGTCACAAACCTTATTACTAACCATCTGGTAATACCTCCCTGGTCTGTGACAGCGGTGTGTGTATACTTGAGAATACATCAGGGGTGCATAATATTCAGCGCATGTAAGTACAGTTTCATGTATACTAATTGCTCGTGGGACTTCTAACCACCACATAACAACAATTAATGATGATTAAAACATTTTCGTCGTCAAGGGAAATTATTCATGACAAATGTACCCAGAATGTTTCTCCTGCAGCAGATATAGGGTCCACCTTCCCCCACTTTAGTTTGCCACGACGAATTATACCCGAGAGTTGCTGTATCGTGGAAAAAGAATCAAAATTGTTTCTGGGAAACTGGAAGTGCAGGGAGGGTAGGCCAATCGATTTTCCCCAGTGCCTTAATAAACACTGTTGAGGTGTAGGCAGCAAAGCACGGGGCACACCTGCGTCCTAGACACCTGTGATGGACAGCGTTAATGTTTGGAGCAGCAGCCAGCTAGCCAGCCAGCCAGCCAGACAGACGGCCCGTAGACTCCAATAGAGGCTCACCTACACTGCAAATGTTACGAAATGCCACACTAACCTCATCTTTCCTGTTAATGGGGGCACGGCTCATGCTGCTGCCTGAGGGGTGAGTGGGTGGGGGAGAGGGGAGGGAGTCGGGTGGCGGGAGAGGTTAGAGGGCCGTAAGGGCAAATGTGTGGGCGGTGCTGGAAGGACAGCTGGACAGCGATCTTGCGGAGAGTGTAAGTCGTATAGGAAGTGAGGTAAGCTGGGAAGAGATGCAGAAGAACGGGGATAAAAGGGTACTTTAGGGTGAGGGGAAGGAGAGAAAAACGTACAGCATAATACCTCTGTAAGGAAAGGTACTTAGGGAAACATAGAGGTGTGAGGAAGACTGTGGCGACATGAGGAGCAAATGGCTGTTCAGGAGAACTACATAAAAAGGATGGGGCCACAGGGTATTGCACACCTCACGAGATGGACTACTAACGGATTGGGAGAGAGAAGGGGAACAGTGGCAAAGTGGTAAAGGAATAGAAGGAGCAAGAGAGGAGATGAATGACTGCACGTTGAGGAAACAAGGAGCCCAGAAAGGTAGACAATGGATTAGAGTGCTGTTGCTGGAGTGGGAGGAGCAAGGAAGTCAGATGATGAATGATGGTGACCTGACTGATAGAGGGCAAGCGAGACAGAAAATGGATGACTACAGGATAACGAAGTGGACGGGGCAAGAAAGGCAGGCTGTGGGTGAAAACAAACTCATGGTGTGAGAGGGACGGATGAGGCGGGTTGTGGACAGGAAGGACATATGCTTAGGGGAAGAGGAGATGAAAGCTGATGAGAAGAGGAGTTAGGTGGAGACTAGAGAGTATTATAATGAGTGGCGGTGTTAAGATGAATGGGTGAGAGAGGGGATGGTTTGAGGGAGGGAGGACATAACAAAGGGGGATGAAGAAAGAGAAAGTTAAAGGGGCATCGCTTAATGAGGAAGGGCTTAAGGAAGAATGAATTTTGGGGAAGTATCTGGAAAAGAGGGGTGAAGCGGGTGGAAGATAAGGGAGGGGAGAGATGATGCGGAGCTCCTAAGAAAAGGAGATTAGTTTAGAAAGAAGGTAAGAAGAGGAGTGAGAGGTAGGTTACAGGAAACTGGTCAAGGATGGGAGAGTTAGGGGTAAGAGAGGGAAGAGCTGAGGAAAAACATGTTGACTGCGGCGACAGGGTGGGGCAGGAGAGAGAGAGAGAGAGAGAGAGAGAGAGAGAGAGAGAGAGAGAGAGAGAGAGAGAGAGAGAGCATGTAAAGAGACATTCTCGAAGGGGGTATGAGCTAGAAGTAGGTAAGGTGAGAAAGAGTGGTGAAGGTGTAATGAATGCAGGAAAATTTGAGTAAATAGTAAAAGGAGGGAGTTGAAGGAGAGGGGAGGTAAAGAGAGGTGAGGGATGGGATAGGTAAGAAGAGAGGGAGTGCAGGCGAAGGGATTAGTCAGGAGTAGAATAGCTTAGGGGATGAGTCGTGGGCGGGAAGAGAAGATGAAGGGAAGGGTATTTGAGCGGAGGTATCGAAGGTAGGGACGGTTATTGAAGGGAGAGATGAAGGATGGAAGGGTTTGAAGGTTTTTAGGAGAAGGACTGAAGGCAATGAGGGGAGTTGAAAGGAGGGATTAAGGACAGGAGGGTTGAGAGGAGGGTTCGAGGACAGGGAAGATGACGAGTTGCATCGTACGTTTGTATCTGGCTAACAATATTTTATACAACATAGCATTCATTGCATGTTGGCTGAGGATATAGTGGATTTAACTGTAGCACACGGTTATGGCAGGTATAATCCTGTCTGACAATGGTCGACGGTACGTACCCTGAAGCAAAAGAGTTCCCTGAATTTCATAACATAACGTCAAATAACTTTCTCGTCAGATTATTCTGTTATTCCTCTAGGATGTGTCAAGGTTTAACCTAATAGAAGAATTAGGTATAGATGTGTTTTGATGTAGAAAACACGATTTTTGGGCTGACCAACATGAACAGCATAAAGAATGCTTCATCGCAGTAACTGATACGTGAACTAGGGTAAGAAATAAGAGGAATATGACTTGGTGTGGGCGATGATATAAAGATATACGGGAATAGGAGGCACCTAATAATAACCACTTAAGAAAAAATGAAAGTACATGATATGCACGATGGAAACAGGATAGAAAAGCTGGAGGCTACTCCTAATCCGCTAATTACTTCAGTACTTTAGCCAGCAGGTAAATAGCTTTATGTTGCTTAATGTTCTTTGTATGCTAGTAAACTCACATTTTTAAGAAAAAATTAATGATGATACATTATGATCTCATTTCAGCCGCCGGATACTCTGGGAAGGATGCATTGTAGGCTCTAATCTGAAAAGGAAAGAAAAATTTAAAGTACGCTCATATTATGACGTCATTCTTGAACTAATTCATTAACCAATAATTAATACTAATACAGTAATTGTCTAGCTATGGAATCAGATGTTTTGCTAGTGTTTGCCCTGTTTCCTTACTTGAGCATCAGATTGGGCAGGAGCAGTGTGGATCTAGAAGTAGTAAAAGATGTGTGGAGCAGGTGTTTATTTTGAAGAATGTATGTGAGAAATGATTAGAAAAAGAGATGGATTTGTATGTAGCATTTATGAATCTGGAGAAAGTATATGATAAGGTTGATAGACAGGCTTTGTGGAAGATTTTAAGAATATATGGCGAGGGAGGTAAGCTGCTGGAAGCAGTGAGATTTTATCATGGGTGTAAGTCATGTCTACGAGTAGAAACAGAGGAATGTGATTGGTTCCTACAGAAAGTCGGTCTGCTACAGGGGTGTGTGATGTCCCTATGGTTGTTTCATTTTGTTTATGGATGGGTGGTTAGCGAGGCAAATGCAAAAGTTTTGAAGAGAACACCGAGTACGCAATCTGTTGGAGAAGGGAGGGCCTGGGAAGTCAGTCAATTGTTGTTCACCGATGATACAGCACTGGTGGCTGATTCGATTGAGAAACTGCAGAAGATGGTGACTGAGTTTAGAAAAACTGTGTGAAAAGATGAATTTGAGAGAAAATGTGAATAAAATCAGGTTATTAGGTTCAGCAGGGTTGAGGGACAAGTTAATTAGGACGTAAGTTTGGATGGAGACAAACTGGTGGAAGTGAAGTGTCTTAAGATATCTGGGAGTGGACTTGGCAGCGAATGGAACCATGGAGCGAAAGTGAGTCTTAGGATGGGGAAGGGAGATAAGATTCTGGGAGCGATAAAGAATTTGTGGAAAGAAAGAACGTTATCTCGGAAAGCAAAAATGGGTATGTTTGAAGGAACAGTAGTTCCAAAATATTAGATGGTTGCGAGGCATGGGCTATAGATAGGGTAGTGGGAAGGAGGGAGGATGTGTTGGAAATGAAATGTTTGAGGACAATATGTAGTGTGAGGTGGTTTGATCGAGTAAGTGCTGAAAGGATAAGAGAGACGTGTGGTAATAAAAAGATCGTGGTTGAGAGAGCAGAAGAAGATGCATTGAAATGGTTTGGACATATGGAACGAATGATTGAGGAAAGGTTGACAAAGAGGATATATGTGTCAGAGGTGGAGGG
>JAYMFT010212755.1:0-11483 GCA_038088735.1 Panulirus argus
ACAAATAGATGAGAGAGAGAGAGAGAGAGAGAGAGAGAGAGAGAGAGAGAGAGAGAGAGAGAGGAATAACTCGTATCCCGAGTTGTTGCAACAATTTAGAAAGAGATATCATTTAGATATTTTTTTTCTTTTTACGCCCAGGAATAAAAGTCTTGATTTGCGTTGCGTTGTGTAAATCAATGAATAAAAGGGAATGTAAAAGCGGCACATTAAAACCGACTTAACCGAGTTACGAATATAGTTACTGGACGTGAAGTTAGAAGAGTGCAAACCCTATTACGCAGTGATTAACCGGATGACGTAATTTGTTCAAAAAAAGAAAAAAGTGAGAAACAAATGCATTTTCTGTTGTCGGACTCTGACAGAAATGTAATTTGTGTTCGGTATTTCTAAAAAGTGTATTATTATTATTTTTTTTCCATTTTTTTCAATTTTCAGCATGCGTTGCAAAAAATAAAAAGAGTAACGTTTGTAAATAACTGTTGCTACATATGTTTTATTTACCGTGTACCAACCGATCAGTGGATGATACAGTGTTTTGCCGCAAGTGAAGTTTTTTTTTTTTTTATAGAATTTGCATCAGGTAGTGTACTTAAAAATGAGGGATGTGAGAGATATAAAATTATGGAGCGAAAGAAGAAACTGTATTTGTTTCCCAAATTGCACCTCCCTTTTTTTCCCATGTTAGTGGGATGGATCAAGTACTCATTTTGGGAACTGATTATTCCGGAATTTTGTGTCCCCTAACCCAGCTGGTTAGCCAAGGGCATAGGAGCCCTGTTCCCTGTGGGGGAGGGTTTAGACTAGCTACCCTAACCAAGGGTTGGCCAAGGAGGCCCAGTTTCCCAAGGGTAGTTGAGGCAGTTTCCATAGTGAAATAGATATGTCTTATGCTGTAAAATCGAGAACTTGTACCGTACATTGGAGTGAGAAACACACCGTAGCATTGAGGAGATAAATGCGTTGCGTGTTTTCAGTAGCGCAAGTCACCGGTTGCGTGGAACGTCTTCGGGATAACTTGGCACAGAATTGCAGGAGGTCTCTCTCTCTCTCTCTCTCTCTCTCTCTCTCTCTCTCTCTCTCTCTCTCTCTCTCTCTCTCTCTCTCATATGTGTTTTAAGACGGGGTTTTACTGCTTGTTCGTTAAACCCTCCGTTACATTATTCAGCGTGGTGGACCCGGCGGCGCACGGGAGAATTCTAGGGGGTCCCCTAACATCCTGGAAGTTTTCAGTACTTCGCGCCACGCGGGTTTTGAGGGGAACCTCCCTGCCCGAGACCGGAGAGTCGAGGAACAGGGACAGCACATCCAAGAAGGAACTGGGTTGAAGGAACAGAATTTCGGAAAACGTGTTGAAGAAAATAGTCCTCTCCCAAAACTGAGAACACACCAATGGCGTAGGCCGTTCTGCAGCTGCTTTGAATACTACTCACGTTATCATAAAGTGTGGATTTCCCGACCAACGAACGGTTACCTGTCTTTTTGTGGCGAAATTTGCATAGAGATCAGAGATCAACTTTAGCATACATGCCCTCATTTTTTTTTTTATTTTTTTTTTTTAGGTACAAATTACAATTAGCTTTTTCCTACATTATGGTATGGGATGATTTTTTTCTACTCTGTCGTAGCCAGTCATAATTATATGTAGGGTTGATTTCTGTTGACGTCAAGACTAACGTTACTTTTATTTTCATGTACAGGTAAGCTTACCGTATAGGATGGCAGTATTACCAGTGTAAGGAAAATTAAGCTTATTATCTAGGGTGACGCTGCTACCACTCCAGGGATAAGTAAGCTTACTGTATAGGATGACACTGTTACCACTCCAGGGATAAGTAAGCTTACTGTATGGGATGACACTGTTACCACTACAGGGATAAGTAAGCTTATGTTATAGAATGGCAGTGTTTACCACTGCGGGGATAAGTAAGCTTACTCCACAGGATGACAGTGTTACCACTGCAGGGATAAGTAAGCTTACCGTCTAGGATGACAGTATTACCACTGCAGGGATAAGTAAGCTTACGTTACAGGATGGCAGTGTTACCACTGCGGGGATGAAAGAGGTAAATACAGCGTGTGACTCTGTACCGTGTGTATTTTTAGAACGCTCTGTATCACTTTGATGCACAATTTTTTTTTTTTCTCCTCCGTTACTTAGTTTTGCTCTCTCCGTTACACTGAATGTTCTAACCTTCCGTTGTGTATAGAATATTTTGCTTTCTCCGTTGCGCAGTGTTTTCCCTTCCCGGTGCACAAGAGTTTTCTCCACCTGTTGTTAAGAGAGCTTTATTTTTTTGCTCCTTCCGTTGTATGGAATGTTCGTTCCCTCCGTTGTCGCACGGTCTGTTTACTCCCTCTGTTGCATTGGGCTGGTGCTTGCTCCGTTGTTTTGACTTCTGTGTTTTGCGTCTACTCCCTCTCGTTGTAGAGAGTGTCAGCTCCTTCCATTGAGTGGACTAGCGTGTTCCCTCCGCTATATAGAATCATTGCATCCTCCGTTGTATAAAGCGTTTGCGTCACCCGTCGTGAAAAAGCATTCGGTTCCTCCTTTGAATAAGATGTCTGCTTCCTTCCGTAAATGAAATGTGTCCCAATATTGAATTGAGTGTCTGTAACGCGCAGTAGGTAAAACAGCCAACATTTTAACGTTTCCCAACGTTTTAACGTTTCCCAACGTTTTCCCCATATCATGAACGTCTGCTGAATGACACGACTCGGTACTCAGTCCTCAGTAAACGTTGATCTCCTGCCTGCGCCGTATAGTTGGAGAGGAGAGTCACGTACGTGGTGCCAGTGTCATTTCGTGTGGGTAGGTGTATAATGAAATTCATTCGATATTCATTAACAATTTAGGCGTGGAAGATTTTGCATAATTCTCGTCCCTTCGCCGTAAATCTAATGTTAACCCTCATTATGTGTCGATAGTTGAGAAAGGGGTAGAGTGGGTGGGTGGTGTAACTCTAAGAACGAAGGTGGAAGTATATGCATACATATGGCGTGAGAGAGAGAGAGAGAGAGAGAGAGAGAGAGAGAGAGAACTGACAGGTAGAAAGGATAGAAAGAGACGGAAGATGGAAGGATGTTAAGTGTGAACCACTCCACACACACACACACACTGCTAGAGTTTAGCCAAGAGCGTCGCAACAGAGACCACAGAAGACCCGCCGGGGCCTGATGATGATGGTTCGGCGTCGCCAGCATGAGACCAACGCGGCGCAAACACTGATAAAGACTTTTCTACGTTTCCCGACGGTCGGAGCAGAACGCCCCAGTACCCGGCGTTGTAATCAGGTTTCCCGCGTGCCGATGTGTATACCGCTGTCTGTATATCTGTCAGTGTTTTCCTCCCCGTCTACTACGGTGTTTCGCGATGTACGAAACGTCGGGAGATACTGTCGCAGTGTTCGGCGTCATTCCGCGTTCCCCCTACGTTCCGTTGTGTTGTCATTCTGCTTTCCCCTACGTTCCGTTCCAGGAAACGGAATGTGGGAGTGCTTGAACTATCTATCGTACCCGTGTCTTGATCGATATCACCTGCTTGTGCATACTTGATTGAGGTTTAGGATTTCAGGTGACTGTCATGCGTGACCCAGGACAGCAGTGACTGGAAGTCACGAGACTGCCTTCTGACCGGTGGAATATTTACTGTCGTTCGAGCCTCGGCGATTGCGGAGGTCATACTGCAAATGTGGCAAAAAAAGATTGTTGAGTGTGTGTGTGTGTGTGTGTGTGTGTGTGTGTGTGTGTTGGGATGGTAAGAGCTATGGAGCTTAGAGGCCATGTTTAAATGTCAGGATTCCGTCTGACATTTGAGGAAATAGTAACCTTTCATCGACACATCACAGTTCCATATTTTTTTTTTCTTTTCCAGCACTGTCATTTTCCTCTTTTTTTTCTATTTATTGAAGAACATCGTGAAAAAAATATTGATTGTCCTTCCACGTGAGGTATGAGACCAAGTACGTTAAAGGGCTTTTATAAGGATGGACAGGATTCGAGTGTGGGTGACGACCATCTTCAGCGGCCGACGGCAACATATCTTGTGCGAGCGTGGGAGGCCGTAGCTGCGTGACGAGCGACGGAGTTGACCATAAAGTCCGGAAGACCGGTGCGCGAGTGAGTGAGAGACCGGGGAGAGAGAGAGAGAGAGAGAGGAGGAGGAGGAGGAGGAGTATTGCGCTACGTCCAGAGGCCATTTGTTGCAGTGAAATATGCTCCCGGGGGCTTCGCCCCTGTCAAAGGAAATGAAACGTTTTCACTCGATACTGTTGAAGCGACAGAGGAGCCCAGCCCGAACTTTTTTCTCTCTCACATGATTTTCAGTAAATATTTTTTTTCTTTTTTTCACCTATCCATCGTAGGCGGTTATGAGAGAATTCCTCGTTTCTCTTTTACATTTAGAATCTTTGTCTCCATTGTGACCGAACGGCGTCCCAGGGTCTTTTCTGTGCCTGTTGTGACCTGAGGTGGAGCGTTGGGGGTGGCATTGGAAATCCTCCCCTCCTGTACTACTCTCCAGAAGAAGGGATAGACGAAGACGCCAACCGTGCATCTTGGCCTCAAAGGCTCAGACAGTCCGTTGATGGCGCTACTACGCTCACGCGAGAAATAAAGAACACGCATGGGGAAAAAATACATTTGTATATGTGTGTGTGTGTGTGTGTGTGTGTGTGTGTGCGTGTGTGTCTGTGTGTGTCTGTGTGTGTGTGTCTGTGTAATTACTTACTTGTGGTGTGCGGAGAGGGAGTTTCACACTTATGGATGTCCATATCCCTCCTGGACCGTCCCTACTATCGCACAGAATTATAAACTTTTGTATGCTGTCCGCCTTAGCTTGCTGTATCCTCATCCACTACATTCCGTCCTTCCACCGCTCTTATGCTACAGAATTACCTCTTTACATCTGTTTTTAACGAGAATATTTCACCATCTCCGTCAACGAAACGTTTTAAAGGTTCCTCCTTGGTGGGGAATTCAAGGCCTTTAGCCTTTTCGCGTGTGGTGGGGGACAGGAGACGAGGAAAATCCTTAACACTTCCTCTGAGGAAATCAGTGGTCAAGATGTGGTTGAAGGGAGTTTGAAGATATTATCAGTCTCTCTGGTTATTTGAAAAAATGCAAATTAATCTGTGTAATGATTAGAAGGAGTTAAAACTTCCTCCGAGAAGCAGTACGTACATCGGCAGTTTGTATTCATTTCATCGCTGAGACCTGAAGTGCCTCTGAAATAAAGCCGCAACGCATCAATACTATTTCTGCTGAAATATCGAGAATCTCTCGTTTCCACCCCTCACGTCTGGAGCTGCCGATGCGCAAGCTGTAAGGAGGATGTCTTGGGGGTGACACCTGTCCGTTTGTCTGCCCGTCATCCTGTCCGTTAGCCTGTACCCAAGTCTGTCTGACCGTGTGTGTGTGTGTGTGTCCGGGGTAGTGGTGGTGGTAGACCGCTCGCTTAACAATGATTGCGGCAGTGTCACCCTCAGGTACATGCAGGAACTGCCCCTCGACGTGACGGGGAAGCCATCCACGCTCCGGGTTCTGGAGTCCCGGGTCCAGAGTCACGGAGAACGGCGAGCTGTTAAAAACTGGGGCGACTGGTAGAGATAGAGAGAGTGAGTAAGTAAGTAAGTAAGTAAGTAAGTAAGTAAGTGAGGTTTGCCCCAGTGTGTTGCTAGAGCCGAGAGCGCGTGTGTCGTATCTCATACCTTAATCGTGTTGTGTTGTGTTGTGGCCCGAAAGGTCGAAGGTCAAGGTCACCGACAGAGATCAATGGGTTCTTCAGAATGAGCGTTTGTATAACGTTGCCTCGATAAGTTCCCAGAGTTGTCGACCGTATATCATCATTCCTCTGTTGTGTTGTTATTTTTTTTTTTCCTAACCTGACGGAAAGGTCGGAGTTCAAGATCATTAGGTCATTTAGTACGTTTTTTTTTTTGGGGGGGGGGAGGGAGGGGAGGTGGGGGGTGTGGGGCCTTGCGTGGGTGAGCACCTCGTTTCGAGTTTAATGTAGGTATCGATAGAGTGGGGACTCGTAGCGAAGACGTCGCCTGTATAGATTTGTCCCCCAGCTGCAGGACTGAGTGACCGACCGGACCCCCCGACGCTTGTTACGCCAGTGTGCACTCCCAACACCAGGCCCCCTCCTGTTGATCAGCGCTGTGAACCACAAGCGGTCCTCTCGTCGGCACAGAGAAGAGGGCTACGTTTGCGTATCTGTTAGCGCGGCAGTAACGGAGGATGTCACGGGGTGCAGAGAAGCTGTTACCGGGAATGATCACGCCATGTGGCAGGTCATCCCATTTTAAGGTCAATGGAGTCGTTTATTAAGGATCGGACTGAGATATTAAGGTTGTTAATCGTGTCCTTATACGTTGGCAGAATATGATACCATACGCCAGTTTCTTTCGTCACTCTGAACATTTCAAAGAGAAGGACAAGAGGCGAAGCCACCCACATTCCCCCCTAACCAGAAGTACAAGAAAAGTGTTAAAGGAAAGAGGAATGTGGGAAAATTGGCTTCAGTATTTGTGGTGCTGGTAATGATTTTTAAGGTTAAGAAAAAGAAAAGAGAATTCTAGATGTCACGTTAGCAACCACTCGTGAAGAAGGTTGAAGATCTAGCGAAAAAAGGAGAAAGGAAAGTCTCCAACAACAGAGGTGGTGGTGGTGTTGGTGGTTTAGGGTTGGGTAGGATAGGGAGACAAACAAACAGAAGCAACGGGATAAGGCGAAGGACCAACAGGTTTGCCGGGCTCGGGTTACAACCGCCCGGAGAGCTGCCCAGTCAGTGGTGGCCGACCACACCAGCCATAGCGGCACGGGCCACGTCAGGCAAGGCAACACATATTGCCATCGAGCATTTCATTTCCAACACATTCACCCTCCTCCGCACGTCCTCACTCACAGTCCATGCCGCTCGCATCCTTACAGCGTTGCTGCGACTACTGTACCGTCAGGTAACAAACAGCACTATCTTTCCACACGTTCTTCGGTGCTCCCAGAACCATCGCCCCCTCACCCACCCTGTGACTCACCTCCGCTTCAACGGTTCCCTTTGCTGTCATGTCCACTCCCAAGTATCCAAAAGCACTTCACGTCCACCAAGTTTTTTTTTTCCGTTCTAGCTCACACCGCAGCTAACTTGTCCCTCTGCCATGCTAAACCTAATAACCTTGCTCTTATTCACATTTACTTGCAAGTTCCTCCTTTCACACACACTCTTTCAAATTCAGTCACCAACTTCGGCAGTTCTTATTTATTACTGAAAAGGGATGGGTTGGTTTGGCTCTCCTTACAGTATCCTTTCCATGTTCTCAACAAACACCAGGGAAACTCCTCGGCCAGCCTCCTTTTTAAGGAAATTATAATCCTTTCAATTGTCTCTTTTGAATATTTGAATCGTTATTAGGGTCAGATGCAACAGGTCTGCTTTATCAGAGATAGAATTAATTACCTTTGTAGCTCCAGACTGCCTGTTATGGAGGTTGTTTTCAGTGTGTCTTGACTTGTCGCCATCACCCTGATTTTGACCAGGGTGCTGACCTGGAACGGTAACCTGACATACTGACTTGAGGTGCTGACCTGGGGAACCGACCTGGACTTGGGGTGCTAACCTGGGATCCTGACTTGGAGTTGCTCACCTGAGATCCTGACTTGGGGTGCTAACCTGGGATCCTGACTTGGGGTTGCCAACCTGAGATCCTGACTTGGGGTGCTAACTTGGGACCCTGACTTGGGGTTGCTAACCTGAGATCCTGACCTGGGGTGCTAACCTTGGGTTCCGACCAGTGGCCCTAATTTGAGGTGTTGGGAACACACCCCACCCGTCACCTGTCACCCGTCACCCGTCACTCTTTGCACCCGTTGAGTCCTCCTTGGTGGGCCCAGCCGGCCGCCCCCTTCACCACTCCTGCCACACTTAATCTAGTCACTGGACCCTTTCCCCTCTACCTCCTTCACCTCTTGCTTTCCTCCCCTCATATTCCCTCTCTCCTTCCCCTCTGGCCAGCCACTTTCGTTCCACGTTGTCTGTGTAGTATTTCCCCTCGCGGAGACTGTTGGCTTTCCACCCCCCGCGTCCGCTCTCTCTGTTTCACCTTTTATTGTACACACACACACACACACACACACACACACACACACACACACACACCATATAGATATATATATATAATTATATATAGATGTATGTATGTATGTATAATTATATTTTTTTTTTCGCAAGGAACTTAGTTAAAGTGTATGCCGACATCATGAGGTTTACATACGCTATTACGACCTTCCTAGCCGACACTCACGAGTGAATTACTGTATCAGGATTCCCCCGGATCCATTAAAAATAGGTCTTATATTGATAGATGTATCATTAAGGCCTTGACAAGATCTTGAAAACTTTAACAAAATATTGTTTCAGGTCCATAAAACTCACTAAGACTTACGTATTGAGAGGAACGTCGGAGATAAGATGGATACTGGTTGTGGTGGTGAGGCAGAATTAGGGAGTTGTTGTGTTGGAGAGGAGATGTGATAACAAGGAAACAGGGTGGTGTTGGTGAGGCAGAGTGGTGGCGATGGTGGTGGTGAGACAGGGTGGCGTTGTTGTGGTGTTGGAGAGACAGATTGACGGTGGTTAAGGAGGGTGGTTGTGACGAGAGAAGGTTAATGGTTGTAGTTGTGGTTGTTAAGGAAAGGATTTAGTGTTGGGGCTTGGTTGGTGGAGATAGTGATGTCGAGTGGTGGTGATGGTTTAGCAGGAAGGTGGTGATGAGCCAGTGTTGGTGACGATGAGCGTTGCTGGCTGTGGTGGGAGTGGCGAGAAGGGCACTCTAAGAACGCCCGTGATTCGTAAGGAAAGTCTCGGCTGTTAGTCGAGCGTTCGGGCGTTAAGTTACACACTCCCTTGTAAAACCTTTTGGACGGGGTGAGAGAGGGGTTACTCTCCTCGGGTGGGGAGGGCAATAGATATATTAAGCCACTGAGGCTCGAACCATTGCTTTTTTACTGAGCTGGGCAAATGGTTGCTATGGGCAAGTTATTTTTTGGGGGGGAAACTCGAACGAAATGCCGAGAGAGACGAGAGTCTGATGGAAAACAGTTGAGCACAGAGGACAGAACAGCACTTTTCGCTCCCACCTCCCTTAACTTGCCTGCGTACCTTCCCCACGTGTGTCTTCCCTTTGTTGCACTCCGTCCCTCTCCTCGACCAGTGATTCACGTCTACTTCCTTGCCTCTTTTGCTCGCTTTATCCACCTCATCCATTAGTTTTCTACTGTGTAACACGTGTTCCTTTACCATTCGCATCTATTAGTTTTTTTCCCTTATTTCTCGCATCCTCTTTTACTCTGTCCTTCCAGACACGCCTTGCTTAATTTTGCATTCACTTTCCATGTGAGTTTTTTTTTTTTCGTGATGTTATACGTACGATTTTCTTTTGTCTCCTCCACCGCCATCCGTGATCACAGCGTCTCTCTCATCAGTCTGTATCATCACGCGCCCTGACATATTTGTGTTCCATTTATTGATTACGTTTTAGCTGGCTAAGATTCCCTCCTTATTCCAGAAGTGTTTAGGAATTAGGTTAGAATATAATTCTCTCCCGTTGTAATATGCCCACCAACGTAATCGTATCAAAATTTTCTTTTTTACAGTAAATCTTTCAGTGTAGGTCGGACTAGGACTCAGTCTTCTTACCTTATCATCAGATGTGAGTGTAAAGTGAAATTGTGGCGCTCACTCTACTGTGTGCAGGATAACGGTGTCTTTCAAATCGGTTTGATGTAATGGTTTGGTCCGGGTGACGGCCGACCGACCGACCACCTTGTTGGCAACACCGCTTTGGCCATATTCCTCCGCCAACGGTCGCTCGGTCCCGCACGCATGTTGTTTCTCATCATCCTGTTCGACTTGCTTAGTGTGAAAGATAGAGTATTCCATGGCTAGTAATCCATCATCGTCGTAGTAATCAGACGCCGTCAAGCACGAGCCACAGTACTTCAAGTTAACTCGATCACATTCAATAAAATATTTCAAAATTGCCCCAACGGATGGAGTACTCTCAAAGTGACGTATGGTATTAAGCAATACCTGTATATACTTCATGTACATACAAGTTCATATTTAGAGGGAGAGACGCGAACGAGTACACAACTTGCACGCCCATAAACATCACTGAAAACTGTAAATTTATAATAATTCGTGTTTATTTATCATTTGCTTTAGTATTCGTCTCGTTATTTGGCCTCTTTGATTGCCTCGGTTGTCGTAAATCCTTAAAACTAAATTGTAGATACAAAATACTATTAAAAACAGGAACGTCAAGCAGCACAGTATAAAGAATAGATAAACTGCTCACGTGCGGCAATTTACATCAAAGGTATAATGTATACATACATATATGTATGAAGATGGTACACTAGAGTACAGAGCTAGTACATTTTTTGACTCCTGCCTTCACTCTGGACCTGTGCTCTGTGAACCCGTGGGTTTACGGAGGGTGTGTAAATATTTGATACAGTGTCTGTAAATCAGAAGAATTGAGATCATTTGTACTACACTAGTGTGTGTGTGTGTGTGTGTGTGCGGGGTGGGAGGGGAGACATTCATGGTCATTTGCTTCGTGAATCGCAAGTGCCGTAGTAACTGGCGGGGCGGAGTATTGCCCCACAGGCTTCTGGGTGCACGATAAAGCACCCCCTCAGCAAGACTTTATAAATACGACCCGCTCAGTTGAACGCGACGGTAAGGGCTCTTCAAAAAGAGCACTTCGGCTCGACGGACACCCCTTCCCCACTCCCTTTGCTTATGATGGCCTGGTGCAAAGGCGTTTTAAAAAAACTTGCGACAGGAGGGAGTGTAAAATGTTCGTCGGCCAAGACAAAGCTGTGCGGAAAGTTTCGCTGATACAGCGGCGTGTTATCTAAAGCCGCCGGAACGCATGTAGCGACAGCGTCGTTGCCTAACGAGAGCAGTTGACGTAATGCCTTAGCCCAATACTTAAAAGATTTGTAGAAGCACTTTGAATGCAAATTTTTTCTTCGGGTTTACCTGCGTAGGGAAAATGCAAATTATACCAATAAATTCCCCGAAGTGAGGGGTTTTATTTGCATTGTTTTCCAGCCTTTATTGAGTGCACCAATTCTTTAAGATTACTGTGTATTATCGGTGATCATTTTTTGTGTTGGGATTTATTGGTGATTTTAACTAGATTGAAGGAGCATATGTTCAGTGTGGAATATATATGCAACAAGGTAGTGTTGAAAAAAGAACATATGCTCAACAAAGAACATATGCTCATCAAAGAACAAACAGGTATTCATCGAGGAACAAATGATCACAAAGTACAGATGTTCAACATGAACATATGTTTACCTGGAAAAAAATGTTCAGCTAGGAACTATTGTTAAGAAAAAAATTGGACAAGGTACAGATATTCATCAAGGAACAGATGATGAACTTGAGAAGTATATATATATATATATAT
>JAYMFT010212776.1:0-11482 GCA_038088735.1 Panulirus argus
TTCCCTGTCTGTTTTTCCCAATTTCTCAACTCTCTCTGTATTTCAATTAGGGCCCGGCCTTGATGTGGACTTTTGTCTGTGACTGGAGCCTTCAACACAAAAAAAAAAGTTCATGAAGATGCTGCAGTATCATTTTTGTTGCTGTCTACCCCCCTACCACCTGAGATTTCTCATCACTGACCTGAAGTTTGGCAATGAAACTGCATTGAATCCGTCCGAGGTCATACAGATTGCTACAAGAACAGCCCCATACCAACCGATGAGAACATCAATCATCATGAGATTACCAACTGAGTGTTCCTGCAAAGTTAAAATAAACTCCCTTATATTCAAAGTCCTACTGTTGATGATGTGTATATTTTCTCTGTATACTTTCAACCTGTGGCTGCAATTAATTAAATAAATTGTTCAGTTTCATTATCATTCTAATCATTATTACACATTGTAATAAACTGTCTGCTCCACTGATGCAGACAATTAATAATTCCACAACTAGCTTCTGTAAACTCGATTGCTGGAATCACATCAACTTGAGTCTAGACTACATATGATCCAACTGAGTTATTCCTAGTATTTAGAATCATCCTTATAATTTTCTGTCCAGCACATGCTGAACTTTTATTACTGAAATCTGTATCAAGGCTGCTTATTTCTTTAATGCCTAACTGTTCCTCCAGCCCCAGAGAGGTAGCATCAGGAACAAACTAACAATGGGCTTACATGTAACCATCCAATCTCTAGCTGCTCACATATACCTGATCTGAATCTTCCAGAACACTCACTGAATGATTTCGGGTATGTTATGTTTAATCTAAAGCCTGAACTTGATTTTGATTGCTAAATAATGAGCATTTTTTATCTTCAACATCCTTAAATTTTCTCTTTGATGTGCACATAATCAGTAAAAAATACAATCTGTTATAATAATACTTAACAGATTCTTTGGTGAACAAAAGCAAAAAATTATTTACCTCTTTTATTACATAAATATGATGAGATCTTTCTAATACATTCTTATCTATCTATTATATTTAGCTCAGTTCCTATTTATTTGGGTTGGATGAAGTACATGAAACTGTCATCTTTATATCCTTAAATTATATACAGGCTTCCACCGTAATGAAAGCACTTATTAATATATCACTGTGCACACCAAGTTGGTTTGTCAGGTGAGACTAAATTCATTTGCACCTCCAAGCTCCCATACAAACTGCCCCCCATTGGACATGATAAAAAATCTATTTCCTAATATACTCATCTGAAATACTTCTTACGTCTGCCTATTTATCTCTTCTGAGGTCCATCTCTTCTCCATGTAAATTCAAACATAATACCACAGGCCTTCTTCACTAACCTATCATCCATACATCTTAAATGGCTTTCATCCTCAATCCTTTTTAATAACTTCCTTACATATTTTTTTCTCAAATTTTTCTTTATTCTGTTTCTCTTAATTCCAACTATAATGATTACATGGAGAGTGTGAGAACTTCCTGTAGTTGAAAAAGCATAAGATTACTTTGTACTCATTATTTTCAAAGCCGAGAAAAGCATTCCTAAAACCAAGAACAAAACGCTTTGACCGTCACTCCCATGACGAAACAAATCTCAAGATAAACAATTCAAGATTGTAAGATCTACTTAAAAAAGTAGATCAAGAGAGACCTTTCCCCATCTCTGTCCACTAGTAATGATGATTATAATTAGCCATCTTGTATGAAGGAAATATCATCTCTAAAAGACACTAAATCTACTTCTCTTGGAGAGGATGAAATACACTATGATATGTTAAAAAAATCAAGCTACCACAGAATTCTTATTAGATTTGTTTAATCTAATATGGATGCTCAGTGTCCCAAACAAATGTAACATATCCCTTATTCTTGCCATTCTTAAGCCAGGTAAAATTCTTACCATTGTTACAAGATACAGACCTACTGCACTTACTAGTTGTCTTTGTAAACTATTGGAAAAATTATTAATAATGGAGTGGTCTGGTTCCCCAAAAGATATAATTTTATCACTGAATTCTAATTTGGTTTTAGAAAGCTTCACTTTATTTACCCTAGACCCCTGATACAAATATCAAGTGATAATCAGACAGGATTAGCTAATCATCTATCTCTATCAGGTAGGATTAGCTAATCATCTATCTATCTAACTATATCTCTGACACCTGTTCCAATTGGAACTCCCTCAACAGGGTGGCCATGGCAACAGAGTCTCCATTACTAAAAGGCCACTAGCAGAGGCAAGTGTAGCACAGTGTTTGCAGAGGCTCCTGTCTAATGTTCCTAATGACTACTTCTTTCTAATGCTCTTACCTACCGCTTCTCCCTAATGTTTCTACCTAATAATCCTACCTATATGTTCCTACCTAATACTTCTATCAAATGCTTTTAATGAGTGAGGTTTGGACATGAACTCAAGAGGTGGATTTTGCTTACTTCCCTCCTAAGAATGTTCCTGGAATCAAACTTTGCATGGACAGGATAAAGCAAACAGTAAATTCCTTCAACAAGATACTGGTTCATGTAAAAAGAGATATTTACTGATGGCTCAAAATGTGATGAAGGTGTAGGCTTTGCCACTGCCAGTAAAAAAGAATCTCACATAGAAAAACTATTAAAGAATCTTTGATATTTACAGCTGAACTGTATGGTATTCAGGCTGCACTTAATTAACTGACCAAACTCCTAAAAAGAAATTTACAGTCTTCTATGACACCCTAACTGCACTCCAAGCTACTATGCTCCAGTGTATCCCTGGTTCAAGTCCAAGACTGGATGGCAGAAGCCACTCAAAGAATTAGACTGTAGAATTCTGTCTGTGTCCTGTCTACCTATCTATCTATTTATATCTGTAACACCTATTCCCTTCTGGAACTCCCTCAAGGGGTTGGCCACGACAAAAGTCTTCATAACTGGCAAACACAAGTACTGCGTTTTAGCTGTCAGTGCCTCACCCTTAATAGGCAGCTGGCTGATGGCAACTCTAGTGCACTGTTTTCTTGTCCTGGATATGCTGGTATCTGCAGAAATTAAATAGCAGATGCTGAGGCTACAGCAGCCATGTCTATCAATCTATACATGAGTTACTGGAGAAACTTTGGAAAAAAAAGTTAGTGCAAATACAATGATGAATTTTCTCAAGGATGCCAAAATATACAATTTCATTTATAAACAATCTTCAGGGTTTACTTATTTTTCAAGGGATGCAAAAATAAATTATTCTGTGTTAATTTTAAATTTTTACACATCTTTTTCATGCTAAAAAGTTCTGAATATTAATTACATTTCAGAGCTTTACAAATTCCACAAAATCAAATCCAACTATACATACTACAATATCTATCCATCTTTGCTATATTATTCATGTCTTTAGACTTAAAGCTGGGAAAGAGTTCCATACACACAAGCTTAATACACACTATATATATCTACATTATTTCCATTATAACATGCCTCCACTTCTTCTCCCATCAATGATTCTCAATCTCAATTTCAGCTTTCTCATGATCATCCTTACTGACCATCGCTACCAAACATCTGAACTACCAGTAATTAAAATCTTCAAAGCTTTCTTCACTCAAACTAATGTTCTTGTAATTAATTTAAGTGTCCTAATTCCAAAGGAGGTTTCATAAAACCAAATGCTCTACAAACTTCATTAATATCTAGTGCATGAATATTAAATATCTTCCGAAGCTTATGACACTGATATGCTCTTACAAATTTCTTGAATGCTAGTTTTGCCATCTGCTGTATTTCCACATTCTCTGCAACAAGGGAATTGACCTGAAAATAAAACATGAAGACAAAGAAACATCAGTACCATATCATATTTATCACACCTTAACTTCCTGAGGTATTCTTACTCTTAATAGCACACACACTAGGAAACAATGGAAATCATGAAAACATTCCTGATTGGGCTTGTGCACAGAGAATTAAATGAAAGAATATTGCCAAATGAATACCTTCAGATACTTAGCTAAATCTACAAATCATATTCTCTTGCACATGTTATGTCTATTTACTGCTTTTCCCTTTAATGCTTAGAAGCATGAACTGCCTTCACTTACACTCATCTACAGGACACAAAACCAAATGATTTTCAAACAGTTTTATACAACTTAATATTTAATTTATCATTATCAAATTCAGTGAGTTTTTCCACAAAAAGTATGGCATTATAAGGCATTTAATATTCTCTTTATCACTCCGGAATGCAGTGCAGAATTTACCAAGTGAGAAAGGTATCTGTGCAAATAGGAAGGGAGGAGGGTGAGTTTAATTCTTTCATGTACGGGGTGGTTAGGAAAGTAAATGAAAGGGTCTTATGGTGAGGAGCACATCACCAGTATCCTGGAGATGGGGGATGGGAGGTGAAACAGCTGTTGTTTGCATGTGACACATCTTCAGGTTTTATACAATTACCCATAACCTTAATCTGTTTGATGAAAGATTTGGAATGCTGGTTTGGTTATCTATGTATCTGCTTACATCAAGAGCACAGAATGTGAAAATTGAAGTATCTTAGTAAGTAATAAGGTAAAGTACAAAAAAATATGGATGCATATCAGAATAAGACATACAAGAAATATGGAAAATAATGAAAAGCAGAGAAATGGAAAAACAACATTTCAAGGGTAGCTATAACAACTTACATCACTAATATTTGTGTGTCAAGAAGCAATACAAAAAATGACAGATCATAATGAAAAAACAACTAATAAGTATGTCAAATAATAGGAGGCAGAAATTTGGGTTCTAAAGTAATCATTAGTCTATTGGAGGCAGAGCTCTTACATAAGAGGGAAAACATCATTTTACCCCCAGATCAACTTTTCTGTGTCTGGAGAGTCTGTATCATTTTTCAAACAGTACCTGAGATATGAGGAACAAAATGGGCAAATCATATGTTCTCTTCTACTATGCACTACGGAGTATAAAATACATCTCACCTGGTTTTGTACAACCTTCAAATCTCCTTGAAACTCAAGTTGCTCAATCTCCACTTTCATACTTTTGAGAACCTCAACAAACTGATTCTCCTCAGGTCGTAAGAAAAGAAGTGCCTGTCCAACTTGACCCTCACCACGACCGGTGCGACCAATGCGATGAATGTAATCCTGAATAAATGTTAAACAAGACAAGGGTATATTAAATGTGGGTATAAAGAGATATGTACAAAGAGTTAATAAAGATGTAAATGAAGCATATATCATGGCACAACATGGAGAAATAATTGATAAGATGAAGAGAGAATATAAATAAATCAAGCTGGGATAAAAAAAATTTTCTTCATGCATATTCACCATATACTGTGTGAGCGAGGTAGCGTTAAGAGCAGAGGACTGAGCCTTAGAGGGAAAATCCTCACTTGGCCCCTTTCTCTGTTCCTTCTTTTGGAAGAGTAAAAACAGATTTCCAGCCCACCACTCCTTCCCCTTTTAGTCATCTCTTATGCAGGAAATATGTGGGAAGTATTCTTTCTCCCTATCCCCAGGGATAAAAAGTAAATCTTAAAGTATGAAAAATCTTTCTCTGAGGCAGTGATCTGCCAGCCATACGAGATATCTCATGCCCCAGGGGTTAGAAACCTCATAACCTTTCTGGTGAGGTAAATACCTTTCACCCTTGTTATTTACCTATTCCGTGGTAACAGCCTCAGCTTAACCCAAGCCCAAACTCCAACCAATCAACTACCTCCACTTATCAATGATGTGTTCATCCCTAGCCACTGGAACTGACCTACACCATCATTCTTGGAACAAAGATGTCACCTAAATGGTGATCGTCTTTGGTTTAAAAATTTTTTTTTTAAAAGATAGGTGAAGCAAGGGCAGGGGAACAAAAAAATGCTTATAGAATACCACCCTGGATTTTTTTTCATACTTTAAAACTTCCACTTCCCTTCACTGTTTGTTCATGGTTAGAGAAAAATTTCTCATTGTAATTACAAGTAAATACATTACCCTGGCTCGTCTCTGGCACACTAGTCATGTCCTGAGGGTAGCAACACCAGGAGAATATTAGATCAACTCTCAACATGGAAAATAAGTTATCACTAAAAGACATGTTATGGAAAAGCTATAGACCTTTATGATAATCTTTTCTAAGGGAAGGTTCCTAGGAAAGACTAACTGTGG
This sequence comes from Panulirus argus, assembly GCA_038088735.1. Classification (NCBI taxonomy): domain Eukaryota; kingdom Metazoa; phylum Arthropoda; class Malacostraca; order Decapoda; family Palinuridae; genus Panulirus; species Panulirus argus. The sequence continues at coordinate 6,155 of JAYMFT010212776.1, forward strand.
AGGATACCTTCCTAAACTCACAGCCTTTGATAAATTGGCATAATGGTTCCACAAAACAAGTTCCTAAGCCCAGGAGGAGATGTTCCTTACTGGAAGAGGTTTTAAGATTCCTGGATACTAAAAGGTGGTTTCTTCAGAAACTCTGATGATCTTCACCATCTTTCAGACATTTTGCTAACTATGAGCAAAAGTTTTCATGTTTTCTCTTATCCCAAAGGCTATCAAGAAGAGAGTATCATGATGAATCAATCACTAATGCACAATAATACGAAAGAAAAATACTATGATTGCAACAAGATCAGAAATTCTGATAACTTCAAAAGTTCACTAGTTAGCCTTTAGTGCCTCACCATAATAGGCGACTGGCAGAGGGCAACTCTAGTGCAGTTTTTGCAGAGGTTCCTACACAATGTGCCTACAGACTACTTATCCCTAATGCTCCTGCCTAATGCTGCTCCCACTACTTCTATCTAATGTTTCTACCTAATACTCTTGCCTAAATGTTCCTATCTACTGTTTCTATTTATTGCTCCTACTGTTTTGCAAAAGAGTAGGGCTAGTGCATAGTGCTCATAGCAGGAAAATCTAGAATTAAGAAGAATGAGCTATGTGAATTCAAGTGTTGTCAAATGTCATGTATGACAAGAAGAGACTGTATGTTTGTGGACAGAATGCCAGTAGTCCACATGTGATTTAGGCAGAAACAAAAGACAGCTATCTGGGTCTGAGTTGTGCAACTTGACAACCATTGAAGTGCTGACTCACTATACAGCCATCACTAACTTCCTACTGAAGATCAAGACAATCTTCCATTCCAGGATGAGTCATAAAGTGCCAGTCAATGTCCTATACATTCATCCTGATTGTTCAGTCATTTAGCTATACAGATTAGAAGACACTCTGTACAACAGACATCTTAAATCCTTGTTTAAATGCAGGTATGAACAAGAATAGATTTAGAATCATGCAGAAATTACTTCCTGAAAGATGTTGATTAAAAATCAACCCAATACAGGTTCTCTGTATACATAAAAAAATATGAACCTATTAACCACTGGGTATAAGAGATTCGAACTGAGGCATCCAGAACTGAATATGAATCCTGAGCACCCAGTGGTGAATGGTTTCAATCTATTTCAGGCAAACAGAACCTGCTAGAGATATGTACATAAGGGTTAATATCACCTGCATATATAACTTCAAAGTTTATTCAATGCCATCCCAGGTTACATCCTGAAAGAGAGGTCGAGCCTTAAAACTGCTCCTACCCAATCAGATGTTTTGTGCACCAGTCTTCCATACACTTTATCAGGTATACTCAACAGGCTTATCTATCTATCTATCTGTATCTTTGATGCCCATTTCTTTCAGGAACTCCCATCAAGGGGTGGCCACAGACTTATACCTATGTAAATCAAGCATTCATCTTTGTCCCTTGTCTTTATAATAATGGCATCATATATGCCTTCTTCTAGTCCTTAGGCACCTCACCTTAGGCCATACAAACATTAAACAGCCTAATTAAACAATCAAAAACACTGTTACCCCTTTCTTAAGAAAATCAATTGCAATCCCATCCACTCTTGCAGCTTTGCCACACTTCATCTTACATAAGACTTTCACTGCCTCCCATCTTTTATCAAATATTCAGCAGGAACCTCTTACTTCACATACCAACTCATCCCAAACATACCATAGCTACGAACCTATCATTTAGCATGTCCAACAGTCTTTCAAAGTACTCACTCCAACTCTTGTACAATTTTTCATGCCTTTTACCAGTTCCCCAATTGTTCCCTATGCCATCAATCAAATTTGTTCTCTTGTTCTCCTTACACTATTAATCTCCTTCCAAAACATTTTCTTATTCTCCCTGAAATCCACTGATACTCTCTTACCCTTTCTCTTATTTCTCTTTCTCTCCAAGCAGTCATACCTCTCTCTCGACCTCTTATCTCTCCCTCATGTACACCCTCCAATCTCTTAACACTCCTTCCCTGCAGGTACCATTCATACACTTCTTTCTCTTTCACAAGCAATTTACCTTTCTCATTCCAACACTTACAGCTCTTTTGTATATGCCTTCCTACCACCATCTGCATGCCACACACACTGCCTGCAAGTGCTGGCTCCCTAAATATGTTTCTACTTCTCTTGTTTTAATTACTCTCGTCCTATGCCATTATTTACTCAATATCTCTTGGTATCTCTGCACACAGGCCTCTTTTCCAAGGTCACTCACTATCACTACTTCTTTTGTACATGTCATTTCAATTTTTCATAAAACCCCTGCAAACTTTCACGTTCATGTCCACCAAGAATAATCACATGTCAGATCTACCTAAAACTGCCCCTCTCAGAAAGTTCACATCCAACAAAATCTCTTGCATGCCTGTCAAATAACATGTACTGGTGATCCAAATACATCCAATGACCACAACTCCACTCATTCACTTATGTATTAACCTTTTTGAGCTCAGTATTTCTAAACACCAACCCTTTTTCAGCACCCAGTTTGTTAAACTTTTCGTCCCAATATTTATTTACACCAAGTATCCCATGCCCACCAATTCTGCTCTTAACAGCTAATTTCAAATATGCTTCACCACAAAGATCCACAAATTAGCCAGTGAACACCATGAACACAAAAATAATGGAACAGAATACAAAGCAACCACTGAATTACTACACTAACTGCAGCTTAACAAGCAAGATTTGGATCTATCTTAGAGCATGATATTCAGTATTTACTGTTTAATAAAATTCAATAATCATACCTTCTGTTCTTCCATGTGAGCAGTTTGAATACTTATATTAACAGTTTTTCAAAAATACATCTTGAACTGTAATTTACACCAAAATTTCTTCATTAATAAAAACTGTTTTATGGTATTTTGTAAGAAACAGTATTTTCCATAGAATCAATTTTCCCAAATAAGAAATTTCTAATGAAATCCTCATTCAAAAGAATAGAATCATATTTTCATTTCAAATAAGTGGTATGGCAGAGACGTACAATGGCTAGTGACAAGCTTGTTTGCAGTTGATATTGTGTTGTTTGCTTCTTTCCCTACACGTTGAAGCCTTGGAACTCTCTACTTTCTCATGTCTTTCCCAATAATTATGACCTGGCTCATTTCAAGAGACAGGTTTTTCACTTTCTCAAAAAATTGTAAATACTTTCCCTTGTTTTCCCCTTTCTCTATTCTCTATATTTCAATGGACTTTTGTCCGAGTGTGTGTGTGTGTGTGTGTGTGTGTGTGTGTGTGTAAGCACAGACAATTAAAGGTAAATGCAAGTATAAAGTAATGATGTTTGAAAGGAAAGACATTGAAAGTACAGATTTTGCAAATCCCTATAGAGTGAGAGAAGAAAGCATACTAAAAAATGTTAAAGAAATGGTGGGGAGAATGACTGGAAGAGGTGACAGAATTTTAGTAGTTGGGAGCTATCTTGGTGATATTGAAACAGAGATAAGGGAGAAAGCAATTCAAGGTAGAGTCAATGGGTCCCTTAACAGCAAAATGAAAGGGTAGAGGTGAAAGTTTGGAAGTGAAGAAAGAATCAAGGGACCTATGTAGCCAAAACAAGGACATGGAATGAGTCATACAGGTCAAAAATCCAGGCTGTGGGAATGAGCTTTTTGAGAAGAAAGTAATTAGGGGTGTAAGAGAGATTTGGTATGGTAGGGAATGCAAAGGGAACAAATTGTTGAGTGATAGTGTAGGTCAAACATATAACTTTGAGGTGGTTTTGGCATGTGGAAAGAATTCAAGATGGTGAGTTTACAAGGAGAGTGGATGATAGTATGATTAAAGGGGTTAGTGTGAGAGGAAGATTGCCTGTGACAGGGGAATAGTGAGTGGGAGAGTACTGGAGAGAGAGAGAAATGAGGGTAGAATGCATGTGAGGGAGGTGTGTATGGACATGGATAAGTGGAGACTCATTTGCTGTGGCCACTTCCTTGATGGGAGTTCCCGAAAAGAAAGGGCATCAAAATAGATAAGAGGAGAAAAACTACAATACCAACCTCAGGCTTGTGTGGGGGATCATACTGTATTATCCAATGGACACCTGGAATGTCCCATCCTCGTTCTGCCATTCCTGTTGTTAAAAGGATTCCTCGCTCCAATTCCAAGAACTTTGCATACATATTACTGCGACGATCCTGCTTTTCCTGGCCCTGTTGGTGTATGGAGTCAATGATCTTAACAATCAAAACATACATCTTGTTATTAATATCTCATAAAGGGTGAAGCAAATATGAAGCTTCTTTTAACACTAAAAGATGACTGTGAGTGATGGTATGCATGGATTCTAGTTTTGTTTTGATGGCTGAACCTCTATATCACATTACTTAAATCTGTCTATTCTATATATATCTCTGATGCCCAAACCCTACAGGACTTCCCTCAAGGGGGTGGCCATGGCAAAAGATTTTCCATAAATGATGAACTCCAGTGCAGCTTCTTAGCATTTAGTGCCTCACCTTTAACAGGCCGCTAACAGAAGACAACTTTAGCACAGTGTTTTCTAATGTTACTTAAATCCAAACACTTTTACTTTTTCCTTACCTAAATTTATAACAGTTATCAAAACTGTAACCACTACTGTTCTTGGTGTTCACCATTAATATTATGTCTCTTCATAAAATACTCATGAGAAGAAATGTATAAAACTAACAGACATAAATATACCTTCTGGGCAATAACTAAAAACACTCAAGATATTTTTCAGGCTATAATGCAAGTATGTAGTCCTCTCCAGCCAGTTCAGCATGAAATGTAGCTCACAGAGTGTAACATGTCACCATACAAATTTAATTTTTTTCCTTATGGTACAACAAAAGAGGTTACAACTTGTTATATCTACAGATACTGCACATATTAGAAGAATGATAAATGAACATGGAAACCATTATAATTATTGTATGCTAGATTGCAATAAGATATCTTCACCTAAATATACCCACTCAAGTATTAGACAGTTCCTTAAGCATTCTACTGTACAACTGATCCCAAGGGACCCTCTCCCATGTGCAGAAAAAGATATAAGAAAAATATTCTTTCTTTACACACCATATGTATATCATCCAAAAAGAAAAAGTGGCATACTTTTCTCTTAATTGGTTTGGTAGGAGGTTTAAATGGAGCATGCTGAGGTGGGCAGGCAGCTTGTGCACAATAATTGTTTTCTCTATGTGTGATTTCACACTAATATATATATTATTTTTTTTTTTTTTAAGTCTCTAGTCACGGACAAAAGTCCACATCAAGGCCAGGCCCTAATTGAAATATAGAGAGAGTTGAGAAATTGGGAAAAACAGA
>JAYMFT010212787.1:0-11482 GCA_038088735.1 Panulirus argus
CATGCCACATGCATCTCTTGCACATTCCATCACTGCCTCCCTGAAAACATCCCATTCCTCAGCCACTCCCCTCATTTATGGAAGTTTTAGATTTTCACCTGCCTTATACACAAATTCTTTTCAAAGTTTCTTTGTTCCTCCTTCCTTATCTTGCTTTACTTGTTCTATGTTCTCTTATATGATGCAAATGCTGGCTAGATGAAGTGCCATCTTTATTTTTGTCTCTTTACATCTCAAAGCATTTTGCTTTATGACATCTTTTATTAAACCATTCCTTCCTCTTTCTCACTGTTTCCTGTGTGTGTGAGGCTACCCAGGCCTCTACTCCTAAACTGTAAATTTTGCATAACCTGTCAAAACAAAGTCCTGGTTCTTGGCTACTGAACTCCATTGCTTGATCTACATTACATAGACATTATTAGTAGCTTTCATTTAGTCTGTAAAGAGGAGGTAAGGCTGATTTACTTTAGATGTTTTTGTTAAGAAACAACAAAATTTATCAAGAGAAGAAGTAAACAACATAATTTATCAACAGAAGAATTAAAATCAACACACTTTCTTTTTATGAAGGTGTGCTTGACTCTGCAAACAACAGCATTGAAATGATTCCAAGCAAACATGGAGGAAGACTGTGATTTGGAAGGGAAGAGTTTCATGGCCCAGTACCCTATGTCCCTAATGTGACAGAATAGTGCAAAGCAGTCAAACCAAGACTGGGGGATGATGATTTAGTAGAAGAAGGGATAATGGACTACACTCCAGCTGAAATAGCCTCCACTACACTGCCATCACTGCTGGAAACATTCCAGCCTGCAAAACAGTCCTGGTCCCAAGAAAAAGAAAAGTCAATATAACAACTGTACTAGGCTGATCACTGAGTTCTCCCAAAGTGCCAGATTTGGTGTTTTGAGAGGAGATGGGGGTGTTCTTGCTCATTTGGAAGTGAGATATGAAACTGGTCAGAGGACCTTAAGATGGCAGAAATGGTATATGTATAACAGGAGGATTCAAAGGTAAAAAAGAGGTCAAGCATATTGGAAGAGTGGTTGAGATGACTGAGAACTTATGTGCTTAATTAATTGTTCTAGATCCTCAGAGAGAGAAAGAGACAACTCCACCAGAATGATCCTGAATTGAACCTAATCAATTTTTGAAGTGTATACTGAAATCTGTCTGCGTTAAGGAATTCAATACTTGGATGTGAAGACAAAAGTGCTTCATGGTAGGAAGTCAAATAGTCAAAGAGATGTACACATTTGGAGGAATTGGGAAAGAATACATGAAACAGAAAAGTAAAGTTATAGAGGTTAATGAAATTTTTAACCAGGTTGGTTCAAAATTGAAAGACTCAAAAGCCAAGAAGAGAGCAATGTGTGTTTTTGTTGAACAATAAGCAAAAAGACCACCCTTAGAGCAGAAATGATGACAGAGATTACAGTCAGAGATTTGATGGTGCAGAAGAGTGTAGAATTACCTCCTAATACTGAAAAAATAACTTATAAAAGAAAAAATAACTACATGCAAAAAGTAACAGATTTGTATATGCCTACATTTCAAACACCTTCATTCATAGTGTTTATCAGTGCAGTTACAATCAATATTACTTTTATTAAGACAGAAAAAGATTATTTTATTTTTGGAGTATCTAGGTACATACTTGTAATGAATCTGCATACTAAATACACTCATGTAATGAATAGTAAAATGATAATTCAATTCCCATACCTGCGCTCATGATCACTTGTATAGCCACGATCATAAAGATCACGGCGGCTCCCATAGCTGTCATTGCGATCACTAAAGTAGCCACTGTGGTCACGTTCATCTCGAAGTGTTGCAGCAGGAAGGGATCGCTCAGAGCCTCGCGTACTTGCAGGTAGCGTTCCATACTTATTGATGTTCCCTGTCACAGAGATGCTGGTTAATATCATGCCAGTTGAAGGCATAAGGAGGGCGATGCTGCAGCTGCCACACCTGCATTCTAGGACCATGGCTTCTGCCTACTAGTCAGAGGGCAAACACCACTGCCAACACCATGATGTGCATAAGAACATCATAAGCCAAGTGAGCAAAGCTGCAACATCACCTATAGATTCACAACCTACAGTAATGCTATTCTGAACAAACATGCAAGGAAGAATTCTACTGCATAATACTATACTGTCATGCGAGAACATATAATTCAACGTAACAAATGCACCTAAAGAACTGTACCAAATTTACTGTAACTTAAAAGCAACTTTCCTTTAATAATGGGAATTTTAAGCTGCAATTATTTTCAAAGATGTTTCTTCTCTCTTATATCTATATTGGCCTACAGTTAAGGAGGGCATAAAACTATATGAGGGACTACATTGACAAACAGACTTATTATTAGTAGATCATGCTTGGATGTGATGGGTGATGAGCACGAGTAACCTCAGTGGGCCACTGCATCATCTGCAGCTGTCAGCATTGAACCTCTGTCTTCATGGTGCCATCATCTTCCTGTAATCTATCTAATCAGTAAGCCTACCCATCTAGTCCTAAAACTCTATATAAAAACAAAAAATATGAAAATGAAAAGGTGTAGGAGTTAGGAATCTTGAAAGGTACAAGTAAAGCATCAAGAGGCTGAAGAAGAGTGCATAGTCACATCATCCTAATCTCGTCCACAACAATATCATTTCAAGCAATGTCCAACTTTCTTATTAGCACCACAGAAAATGTGGTAATATCTTCAACTTCTGATTGCACAGCAATTATCTTTTACAAAACAACAGGCTTATCTAAACCCAAAAAAGGTCAACAAAATGCTTTAACTACCCATTACATCCCACAAATGCTAATCTGATGGGTTTAATAAGCAATATTAGCCATTGTTTACCTACAGGATTATATAAGCTACTAGCAAAGATAAACCATAGTACATGTAGTTATGAACATGATGTAGAAGGAAAGCTTTTCTGGTCAGTTCATGCTACTTAATAAAAATATCTATTTTCATAATTCTATCAGAATTTCCACCAAAGTATCCTTCCATATAGTACTATTACACTGAAGGAAAACAGATGAAGGAAAATACAGCAATGGCAGGAATATGGTAAGAACACTCATAAAGAATTCTTACTGGTTAGAAGAACATGATGAATTTACTCCAGCAATAAAGCTTTTACTTAGTGCATGCATTTAAAGATATCATGATGCACATGACTTGATACCTTAACAGACCTGAGTGACACTTATTGTAACTTTAAATCTAAAATAATCATAAATAAATTTTGAAATCATATCCAATTCTCTTGCCACATAATTTGAGTCTAATGTCAGGATAATACAAGACACCAACTACCATACATACATACATACAGTATGCTCCCTTTTACATAAAATTTGCAAGGCCAAAGCATTCTTATAGTGAAAAATCCACAAAAGGGATCTTCAACAACTACTATAAATGTAATAAAAATAAATTTCAAAGATCACTGCAAAATTTATTCCACCACTACCTATGCCTTACATTGATAAATAACAGCATTATTTGCATACCATAACATTTCCAGATTTTTAACACCTTTCTCACGTCAACTTCCCAACTTAACTTAGAGCACTTTGTTTTAAATAAATTCTCTCAATATGAAATAAGAAATTCAATAAATATATAATAAGATCATACAGAATTCTGATAGAGTATTCAATACAACTCTATGATGACCATATCTTACATCACATCGTTTATACTAGTCCCATTTTTCATATAGATAAATAGATTCCTTTTTATAGATTATGGTATTTCATAACTTTCTTTTGAAATAACTTATGAAGGGGATTTTGATAGCACTCATAATCATTGCCATTGTGATTTCCTGACAGAAAAATTATCTCAATTTGGCAGCTTGGTAGTATCTAGAGATTAAAGGATTACCAAAGTTGTCTTACATTGAATTCAGAAATCGATAACATCCTAGGCTTCCTGTCACTAAAACACTGAAATCAATAAAAAAAAAAAAAGCTTCTGTTTTCTATTTAATCATAAATTTGACCTCTCAAAGCTTCAATGTCCTACACTAACATAAATAATTTTTGCAAACACAGAAATTAATCTATCAGTAGCCCATCAGTATTGCAGCTCAAAAACGACTCTTGTATAAGAATTCCTATTATTATTTTTAGTACCTCTGAGAAATAAATTTGACTGCCTTAAAACAACTGTGACAATCAATACAAAAAAAGAATTGTTCTTTTATCAGTAACTTAAGATATGTAAACCACAAAAACCTACTGATATATCACTTTATAAATCTGATAAACACAATATATGTCAAAGACTAAATGGCATTGCTCAAAATACTGGCCTGCCTTTTACCAATATGAGACAGTTTTCTTAAACTGATACATGAGGAACTCAGGAAAGCTATACAAAAGGTGAAGTGTTATATAGTACCTGAAATGTACCATATAATTAGAAAGCTGAAAGGATTGATATAATGTGCAACTACTTTTTAATGCAATACTTATGAGAGAAGGATAGTGTTGTAAAATGTTTACCCAATACAGTGACTATATTAGTGTTCCTAGCAATTTGGTCAAACAAACTCCTTGCCTTTTACTAGACCATTCTCTTATATCTCCCAATATCTCATTTTAAGTTTCACTTGTTTCCTCTCGTTCATTTTCAAAACATCAAAATTCAACCCCTGTAATAACATATACATGTTGGGTATGACCACATCTTCCACGCTGTTCTGGAAACCCCACATAATCGACATCACAAAGTCTCTTCCTAATAGCTGGGAGTGCCATATAGGTGCTGTAATTATTTTTCTTGTGAGAAACTTTTCCACTTCTACAGGAATTTTATTCACCCTAGTATGGAGTACAGATCACATATTTGACATGGTTCTTCTAATCAAAAGTCTTCCAGGCATCACCTCTCTTTAGACATCCCTTTGTGCATGCCACAATGTTGCTGTCCTCTTCTCATTCTACAGGTATCATTTTGGCCTCTGTATGCATGTGTCCCTTTCACAAAGGTTTGGACCAGAGACGTGCACCTTCCTGCTAATTCCAACAATTTATATATGGAGACCAGCCACACAAGGATTTACCATTATGATGCCTCCTTCTTTCCTCAGAGACCATCCAATTGAGAACTAACTATCATGATACCTTCTTTTCTTGAACAGCTAAGCTGTGAGATTCTCTTCCTCCTTTTATCTTTCTGTATTCCTACAACATTTCTACCATCAAAAGTCTGGTCTATTAACATCTGCAAAGCCCTTATTAATTTTTCTTTTCACCTAAAATGGAATTGAATAAGGTATGTGTTGCTCAAGCCATGCTGGTCATTATAAAGAAAAAAAAAACTGTGACATACTTTTCATACAGATAAAAAGAAAAAATATATCCATATGGTGCTCTATATTCTCCATCAAAAACCCTACCCCCTCCATCTTCAACAAGCACGAATGTTGGATTACAAATGTGTAAGATGAATGAGAAAGCCATCCCATCCTCTCAATCTTATATGGATATTCAAGAATAACTGAGGAGAAATGTTCTCATTGGATCAAAAGAAAATACTGGGCTGAAGAGCTGCATCACAAAAATGCTTGAAAACTATATCTACATAGCTTAGAAATATGTAGGAGGCACATTAAGCATTTTTAATATCTGTGGGTAGACTGAATTCTGAGAATGAAATAATTGTCATTTTCCCCTCAATTTCCAAATCCTTACAAACAATTCTTTGTGCAGTTGTGTATAACTCACCAGGTTGATGGAAAGAAAGAAAGATACTGAGGTAGTTCATTACTTTATGTTAGTGAGTGGATATGTAATGCACTGTGACAAAGAGCCTTGGAATAGCAATGAAATCCAGACTTCATCTATATATAGATTATTTTTCCTTGATTGTTACAAAATGCAAGAGGAAATCTAGTTTTGGAGATAAGCGTACAGCTCCCATGCACACTTTTGAAAAAAGGCAGAAACTCTCTTGCTTGCATTTAATTAGAGAAAGCCAAAACTAAAAAAACTTCCTTTGTAAAGAGTGCCTTCATTAAACTTTTTCCTTATACATATCTAATAAAACTTAGCAAACTTACTACTTCCATGAAAATGTCAGAAGAAAACTGAAGAAGTATAATATCACTGATAAAACTTTCTAAAGACACCGTATGTTATCATTTATACAGCAGAATATTACGCTCTGGAAAGTACAGTAGTTGCAGTGCCTATTTTGATCTAATATTTTAACATATATATATGATGCTAAATAATTGTCATTTGTTATGCCATTCTATGTTTTAATTATCTTTTCTTACTTATATCTGATGCCAAAATGCTGTCTGAGTGAATCACACCATTATTCTGAGAGCAATGTCCACATGCAGGCACAGTGATAATATTCAAATGCATATGTAATGGCAAGTAATGTGGGTCCTCACCACTCACTGACATTTTTCTAACTTTTCTAAACATAATCATACTGCTCTTAGCTTAATTCCTGAGTTCATACATCATTTATACCAATCAGTTATCTAAGAAAGTGTTACTTGGGGTCAGCATGTCCACATGGCCATGAGTAAACACAAATACAGATGCAACCTCAGCATATCAGAGCATCTATTACAACAATGGTACACATGGAACAGTAAAAATCCTGAAAACCTTCAACCTTATCTAGTGTAAATCATCTGGAAAAAAAAAAAAAAATAAAAAAAATAAAGTGGCCGCCAAAAAACAACTTCCACTAAATGAGTTAACAAAAATCTTTTCATATTATGATTTTATTTACATCTATTTTTACTGATGTTTTGCTCCATAAACTAACTACAGAAAGGCATTCTGAGAGAAGAATAGCAGCATTTTTCATCTGTTAGAGATAAGTATATGTTTATGAGCTCATGAAGACTCTTGTTTCTTTTCATTGGTGTTCATTTTTTCCCCATTTTCATGACTGAAGTTTGCATCTAATGAAGCTACTTACAGATTGATGCATTACATTTATTAAAGGAAGCTTTCATGTACCGCTGCAAAAAAAAAAAATAGTCTAAGAGTAAAACTTTTAAAGTCAAAGCACATTTCAAAATGTACTGTACTCAAAGTTCAAATTCTATTTATGATAATGCTATAGCTTGCCTTATTGTGACCAGCTTTCATATGCACTTCAAACTTTCTGCCTGGTATGGCATTTCACCACCAACTTATAGCTGGTACATCATCCAAATCCTCATTAATGAGCTGCTAACTTTACAAGCACTACTTTTGCAAGCGTGATTTTGAGGTTGCATGGTCTTGACACAACACTCTCTTTATCTTTTTCCTTAGTTAAGTTTCATTGACAGCGAAAGGCGATGCAAAACACATCATATGCAAGAATTATCAAAATCATTATCCTCAAATTTTTATGTACTTTCTGCTAATGTGGACTCTCATAATGTAACTCACGAGAATTTCTATAGCACACTTGGAAAATGGTAAAATTTGTCAAAATGACAGTTTACCATCAGAGGTACACATTGCTACCTTTCAGGTGGTTTCAGATGCCTACCACTGCTGAAAACATTCTGCTATACATACAGTCCACAAAAATGTCTGATTATAAAATTCCTCATCTGAGTTAATTAATTTCTATACTTCAGCACAAGTACTTTTGCACTTTTCTCTGACCTCAAGAGAAGAATGCATATCTCTTAAATTTCCTTAGTCATTCGGATCCCTGTGTACCACTCTAAAGAGATAAAATGTTTTGTACATTCATTTTATATCTATAAGTTTATCAACTTGCTAAGTACAGAAAACAATGTGTGCACCAAAATATATGATATAATGCACTGAGACAAAAAAGGAACATATACATTTTGGAAAAGACTGGTTGTGGATCAAATCTTCACCTTGAGAATGTTCATAAAGAAAAAGTTGGAGAAGAAGTGTCTGTGCAGAGTACAGAGTTAACATGCAAATAAGATTATATTAAGGATGTTGAGTGTGACATATAAGGTAACAGAGGCAGTAAGTGACTTCTGCAGACAGAATAGGGCACATTTTAAAGGAAGTAGATACTTACTGCTTTAAGTTGAAATTAAATGAGACTATTATACACTGTCATGACTTCATGATATATTAACGAGTAATATGACAGCTTTGGCTACCACTGAACTTGCTGGTGTAGGACTTACAAGGGTAGGATGGTACTGACACTTAGGCATGTTATACTTAAGGAATACAGTGAATACAACCAAACTGATAAGAAAAGGTATATCAACAGATGAAGTACTATCTAAAGATGTAAGTAAACCTTTAACACTGGAAGGCATATTTCCTTACACAAATGCATGACACCTTAGAATGCTGGATTGTCCTTTAAAAGCACCCTCAATGGCCACTTACCTTAACATAAAAGGATACAGTTCAAAATTCAAGATACTCATGCAAAAGAAATGTAACACATACGACTACTCTCCCTACTCTCACACCTATTTGACTCAACTTTCTTTGGGCTCCCATTCTGTAATGGTCAGTTGTGGGCTAGTATACTGGAAAAGAAGATGCTCTTGCTGCAAGACCCAAGAGGAAGGTAGCCTCCCCAGCAAAATCAAAGAAGGCTGTGGCACCCACAGCAGCAGCAAAAAAAGAATATGGTTCCTATTGCTAAAACTAAGGAGGAGATAAACCTTTCTGCCAAACCTAAAGAGTAGATAGGTTTTACTGCCAAACCTGAAGAGGAATTGGTTCCTGTAACTACAGCCAAGGAAGTGATAAGTGCATCCAACCATATGGAAGCAGAACCCCAACTTTCCAAAATCATAAAGGATGTGGCTTCAGCTGCTGAACCCAAGGAGGATGTGGCTACCACTGTCAAATCCAAGAAGGAGCTAATTCAAGTGTCTCTGTCAACCAAAATAGGCAGATAAAAAATACCATATCCTATGTCCAAATGGGCTTTACCAATTTTGATTGAAAACAACATCTAAGAATAATGGCATAAATTCACAAAGGATACTTGGGAGGTAGAAAGTTAACCAAAAAAAAAAAAAAAAAAGTGATTTCCTTACAAATGATCTTAATCATGAAGCACATACCTAAATAAACAAAGACACATCAAAGAGTTCAATATCAATTAAAAACATTTAACTTATTAAGGCTATGATGTCAATACATTGTGATGAATTATGCCAAAGTGCATCATTCAATCATTTATCTATATCTTTGACACCTGTTCCCTCCAGGAACTCTCATCAAGGGGTTGGCCATGGCATAAGTCTCCACTTACCCATGTACTAGCATGCCTCCCTCACATACACCATTCCAAGCATTCTTCTACCATTTCTCTCCTTCCAGTATTCTTCCACTGTATTTCTCCTTGCCAAGGTGGTCTTCCACTCACATCAGCCCCTTTAATCATACTATCATACACCTTTCTTGAATTTTTTCCACATGCCCAAACACCTCGAGGTGTTATGTTTCACCCACTATTCCATGCCACAATTCATTCCCTTTGCATTTCCCACCATATCAAATCCTTCATACACCCAAACCTTTCTTTCTTAATTCCATCTAGTTATACCAAATTGTCTTGCAAATAGCTTATTTCCAAAGCCTGGATTCTTGACCTATGTGATTTATTCTATGTCCATGTTTTGGCTGCATAGGTCTGGGTCGGGAGGATTATCTTGTACCTTAATCCTTTCTTCACTTCCATACTTACACCTATACCCTTCATTTTTCTATTAAGGGACCCAGTGACTCTTCTACCATGTACTGCTCTCTCCTTCCATATCACAAAACTTACCCAAGATAACTCCTAAATACTTACATTCTCTCACCTATTCCAGTCTTTCTCCCCCTATATCTATAACACAGTTTAGTAATCTTTATCTCATTCTATAGGACTTTGCAAAATCTATACTTTCACCCTGTTTCCTTTCACACACCATTAGTTTACTTTTACTTGCATTTACCTTCAATTGCCTTTGCTTACTCACATTATAAAACATGCTTACAACCTTCTAAAACTCCTCTTCACTCTCAGTAAACAACACAGCATCATCTGCAAACAGGCTTGTCACCAGCCACCATACCTCATCACCACATTTCATCTCTGCTGCCCCATTTTCCTAGTTTTTATTTCTCTTATCACTCCATCCCTATATGTTAAAAATCCACAGTTACATCGCACAGCCCTGCCTAACACCCATATGCACACCAAAACTTTTGCTCAACTCTTCATCCACTACTACACATGTGTTTGATCCTTTGTAGAAGGCTTTCAAAATGCTACCTAAAATATCATTTTCTGTTGTGCTATATAAAACACAACTTATGCAAAAAATATATTACATATGTTTTATAGTACACATGTGTATGTGATACGTAATTGATACATATCATACACTATGCTGGCATTATCTTTAACTTACAAATGTATAAGTTTGAAAATGAAGAGGTCATGAGATCTCAATGCTTCACATATACCTGAAAGGTTTAACCTCTTTAGCAGGCATCTGAAATTCCCAGTCTTTCTTAAAACTAATGTCTTTTAAATTCAGGAAGAAATAATTTTTCTCCAATGAAACGATAAAACATCATATAAGAATAATAAAACAATCAAGTAACAAGCAAGGGCATACCGCAGGGGATGGCAGTGGGCATAATTGCCCAACTTCAAGCTATACAGTATACAGTATGCTAAAATGAATAATGTTGATGATCTATATATTTCTACAATTATCCTGACCCTTTTAGTTCCTAAAACATAAATTAGATATATCTGCATCTACACTTAACTGTTTCAGAGATTTACACTTGTGACCAATGAAAGAGCTGTGTTCATTTTAACATCTTCCTGAAAGCAATGACATATGTTTATAAAAAAGTTTCTCTCAGCAGATGCACACTAATTATTCTGTCAAAAAAACTCGATTACTGCTATCAGCGGCTTTATATTACCAAATATCATACATCTATATTCATTCAAAAATGGTCACTAGCTTATAAAAGGCTTATTTCTCTACAACTGCAGTATTTAATTTCATAAGAATATTACTGATATCAGTGACTTAATCTAATATCCAAATAATTCAAAACGAAACAGGTTGTCTAAGATATATTCTTTTCTTACATTCCAAACCTGTTTTGATCTTTTTATCATAGCCATAATGAGTTTGTAATTTGCCCCTTGACAAAATCCCGGGTATGACCTTGGAAACAAGGCCTCAGCTAGTTGTGTTGCCACCACATTGTTCATATAGTTTTTTGATGCACTTGGTTCTCTTTATATCCTAAAAGTATGAGATCTTTGTATAAGGAACACACACATTTTTTTATAAATACAAAATACATATTGCTTCTTCATAAAGAGTACTTATTTCCTAGAATAGAAAATTTACTTTGTGGCCCCTGGAAAACATGGAACAAGGTTCTCAGGTCAGTAGCCTCACATGAAGCAATGCTATATCTACATAATGCATCATGCACAATGAGAATTTCACCAGTTACT
>JAYMFT010212798.1:0-11482 GCA_038088735.1 Panulirus argus
AATGGGTATGTTTGAAGGAATAGTAATTCCAACAATATTATATGGTTGCGAGGCATGGGCTATAGATAGAGTTGTACAAAGGAGGGTGAATGTATTGGAAATGAAATGTTTACGGAAAATACCCCATACCCAACTCCAAGCACCCCTCCTACCCCTTACCCCAGTCCGTGGTGAACACTTGCCGGATAACAACATCAGTACGGTATGCAAGTGTAGTGTCAAGACTGTTTGCAAGAAGCAATCGATTTGACACTAATGCATGAGATCGGTTTACGTCTCCTCTTGTTATGGACGCTGTGTGTGTCCTGAAGATCAGCACCAGACATCTCTGACCGATTCTCAGCCTGATTCCTTGACTCTGTGAAAAATACAGAAAGGATAAAGTAAAATATGTACATGAAACATAGCACAATACAAATTATAAACCAGATTAATGATTTGGGTATTCTGATATTCATGAAAAGTTCATTATATGAGAATGAAAAGGTGAACAAATTTTTTTGCTTTCTGAACTTGACAAAGCTGGAGACACTTGCGAAGGCACTGGACAACTGATATTTTCTGAAGTCTAAGAATGAAGTATTCACATTTTCCTTGGCTAAAAAATCCTAATTCAAAAGCTAAATGGGATGAACGGTGACATTCCATGAGATCTGAAAGGGACAATACAATCCCTAATGGTTAGAAACCTCTCTAATCCTTTCCCTTCTGGTGAGGTAATTACCTTTGATCCTTTTCTACCCAACTATTCAGCAGATATGCCCCTGCAGCTTGGTTCAGGTCAAACCCTCTCTTAATCAATTATTTCTACTCAGTGGAGGTATCATCATCCCACTGGCTGTCAAACTGGCCACACTGGCTGCCTCATAATTCTTAGAACAAACATGTCAGGAAAAAGAAACTACCCATACATACCATTGAGTTCATGCTCAGTGATAAGCTCATCTTCTGATTCAGAATCATAATAACGGGATCGCAAATATGGGACAATGGTTATGCTGTGGCGGTCATCCTCCCCGCCAATTGAAACTTCTTCATCTGTGCGTGGATGCTTCTTGCAACACCAGCTGTTGAAGCATACATTATAAGAATAAAATGACAAGGAGTCAAAAATGTGCTTAAAGTGCAAACTTATGAAACAAAACTACAGGTTTACTCTACCTTAATTCCAAACCTTGGCTGTTAATGAAACAGTATTTTTTTCTAAATGAGTCCATCTCAAATGTCCTACTCTAAACCTCATTGTAAGAATTCATATTGACTAAACCTTTAACATAAATCATTCTTTTATAACCCATTCTAAGTTCTGTCACCCTACATGTTATATCATCTTTATTCCTTTTCCAAACTACAGCAATGCCCATTTTTAATACCTGCTCCTTGAATGTATGGACATAATGTGTATTTCTAATAAACTGATATCAAATATATTTCAATGAATAATTCTTCCTCAACAACCTATTTTATTTTTAATTAGGTTCAGATTAATTCCCTCATAACGAGAACCTTCAAAACATACCCATTTTTACAAATGCACCTTTTTCTTAATGTTGGTAGCACTTGCCGTACATAAGTAGGTATGAAGTATAAAAAAAATATCTCTCTACTGAAGGTAAAGGCCCAATTAACATCAGGGTGAGCAACTGTTCAAATCAAGGTCAAAAATCTTTCAACCCACTAAACAGTTTGTAAACACCAAGGTTTCCCACTTACTGACCGTCATGATATCTCCGAGGCCAGCTGATGTTTGTTTAAAAAGGCCAAAAAGTCATACAGCAACTCACCCTGGTATGTGATGTCATTAACAGGGAATTTAAGTGAAGCCTTCTGGCAACCAACACTCAACATTTACACTCCAGTACTGTCTGTGCCTCAAACTTGTTACTGTAATGACTCAAGAAAGAGTTTTACAAAGAGGATCAAGAAGAAAAGGATAGTAAAAAATGGAAGCTCACTGGGCTCTAGTAGATCAACAGTTCTTCCTTATTCAAGACTTACATTTCTCACCTATGGACAGAGTTCTACAAGCAAACAGAGAGCATATCCCTCCCCCCCCCCAAAAAAAAGGGGGGGGGGCAAAGCAAAGCAAAGGAAATCATTTCCTACAATAAAATTTCAAAAAAATACAACTCAACCCTATAATCAACTGTAATACCTATTCCTGCAGTAAAGGGATAGTTTTACACTCATGGAGCCCAGTTTCTTGAACTTCCTTTACTACAATAAAATTCTTTAAGCTTCTTTTTATAAAGTTGTATGACAGTATTATCAAGTTATGCATAACCATATCCTCCACTTTGTCTGAGGAACCCCATACAATGAACTTCCTCGAGGTGCCAAAATCAATTTTCTTATAAACTGCTATTCTATATCTACAAAAGTCTCACTTGCCCTTGTACTAGTGTACTGTGGGATAGCTTCTCTTCTATCCCTTTTAACCAGACTGAAAAGAGAAACCTACCTTCATATCAACTCTCTTCCCATCACATTTCTTAAACCATCCCTTTCTAACTGACGTGACACTGCTTCCTCTTTTCTCTTTTACCAATACTACTTTGGCCACTGCTCTTATAAGCTGACTGTGTCCAAGCTCCTTAGCATTGCAGCTGGCTGCTTCCGCCCATAGTTTCAGTGTGGTCACCAGTCAAAGGAGGACTGGCTGTTATGATACCTCCTCCTTCCCTTACACAGCAAGGCAATGGAATTCTCTTCCTTCTTTTGCCTTTTCCTCTTCCTATAACCTTTTTACTTTCAAGTGTCTGGTATACAAACACCTTTAGAGCTCAGTTAACTTCCTGTGTGTTCATATTCCTTTAATTAACTCATTGTCAATTAATCTTTTCAATTAACACAGCTAAAACTGAAGCATATAGCCACACTGACTATTATATACACAGAAAAGAAAAATACATATCAAACATCTCTGAAAGACAGATGCAAAGGTCACAAAGAGACAGATGAAAACAGGAGCAACAGCTGCAAAAATGCAATGCTGGAATGTGAACAAGGGTGATGAAGGTTGATTACCAGGAGGTACCATCTGAATCCTATACCAATGACATCATAGGCCAAGATCAGATGGTGCACAGTTGTTGGGTCTCAATGAATAATTATCAGCCAGCCTTAAATATATCACAAAGGTCATGGGTGAAATCTTGGTGGGTACATCATACTGTGGTAATCTGACTCCTCTTTGGATAAGCACACTCCATTTCCTATTGGGTTCTTCTTGCAGGTGAGAAATAAAATTCTGATCATGTCAATTCTACTCTCACAACCATTAAGCAAAGGTAGTAAGGTTAGCCTAATAACGAAGTTATTCTCCTTTTAAGATCCTGAACCTTCTAAGAAATCAGAGACACTTTCTTGCAATCTACACAAATCATGTGAACCTCACAGAAACAATGTCCAAGCAAATACAATAAATCTGGTTCAAGGGCTTTAACACAAATACACTGATTAAACGTAAACAGATGATGCTCAGTTTTTTAACACATGACTGCAAGTCATTGTCTCCAAGTCTTTGAGTCAAAACAATCGATGTACAGAGATCACTATTTCTGTAAAGTGAACAATGAGGCAGAAATGGTAGAGGATATGTGGAATAGGAGTTTGCTTTGAAAAATTAGTGTGAAAGGTACTTGGGGATAGAAATGGATTTGTATGAGGTATTTATGGACCTGGAGGAGATGTATGACTGGACTGACACATATGCCTTATAGTAAGAGTGGAAGGAAAATTACTACATTCACAGAGTTTACACAAAGAAAATAAGGCATATGAGTGGTAGCAAATGTAATTATGTCAGAAGCAGATGATGCCCTCTTGTGAGTATCACAAGGAATGGTACTTATTGTAACAACAGGGACCTTCAAATAATGATAGGGCTACATTCTTGGAGACCTGTCATTACAGCAGAATTTCTTAAAGTGAGTCACTGAAACTCATAAGAGAGAATATGATCCCAAGAAAAATTTCATCAAGTTAACTCTTATGTATGGACTACACCCAAATGAACTTAGTTTACCAAGAATATACTATACTACATCATGATTCAATCTAGACTGTCTGATTTAACAACTGTTGCCATATAAAGGTAAATCAGATGAAATTTAATGATACTTTTGGAGAATGCTGCTGATAAGGGATTAAGGTGGCATTGAAGTACAATAGGGGATGAGTAAGGGGTACTGGGAGGGTATTGAGGGAACTAGCCAGAAAGAACTAAAAGCCAGCAAGGGAAGAAACCTCGAAATTTCAGCCAGACTAGTTGTTATGATTGTCCAATTTTTCCTTATAGCTGTTTACTGGAAGGTTTCTTGTCAAAATAAAAAACTTACATTCATACGAAAAACTTATATTCATACTCCCTGTATAAGGTAGGACTTCTGCTGAACCCTTTACATGGACAAAAGCATTCGTTTTTGGTCTCATAAGACTACCAGAAATTGACTACAACAATGCTGGAATTGAAAAATTTGAAACTGACCTAGCTATTGACACAGATTCTAAACCACGCAGTGAATTTTCTTACATTTTAAGAGCCTACATATCAACCTTTACCTATCATTCATCATTTAAGTACTACCTTTAACTACAGCTGAACTACAGTTGGATATTGTATGACCACTATTAAGTAAACATCAACAGCAACTACAGATTAGATATTTATGCAGAGGCATCTGAGATACAAATAGATAGATTGATAGATAAACATCTAATTTGGTCCAACTAGGCCTGGATGCATGCCATTATCCACTAACCCATTCTTAGCATACTGTCTGAGATTAATACAAGTTGGGTGTAGTTTAAAAACCGGATACAGTAACTATAAGAGTATATCAGAGTAAGAGTGGTAGCTGATCAGACGAATTATTTCTGCACTGAGGTGGTCTGTAAATGGGAAGAATGGATATAACAAAAATTACTACACGTACACATGGGTAAGGAGATCACACAGAGAGAAAGGGGAAAGATAAGAGATGAAGATGATTGATAAGTCAGAAGTGTGTATACAGAATGTACCTGTAAGGTAAAAACTGTGAAGATGTGATAATGGTATCAGAGGGAAGTTCAATGGGAACCAATACTTTTAAGTTAAAAGTAACATATAAGATTAAGTGAGAGAAACAAAAATAAAGCATCCCAATCTCCCTGAAAGGAATACAGATATTGTAAGGAATATCTGTATCATAATGTCAACTTATGGCTTGCAGTTATTTCATGTTTTCATAGCTAGTCGATAGATGTCAGTAGATAAATTCCTAATAGTATTTGCTATGCCTTTGCTATGCCAAGTATTTTTAGTAATAAACAAAAACTATCATCAAAAATCAAAATAATGAAGCTTAATATCAGCTACATCAATGTCACTTGCACAGAAGAAACATGAAAATGTGATTATTATGATACTCACTCATGAACTTTGACTTGTGCCAATGACATGCGCTGATAAGGATCCTTAACCAGCATACCTTCCAGCAAAGATTTGAGCACTGGGTCCAGTTCTTCTGGTAAAACTAGAGGCTTCTCACATATGTTTTCAAAGAGACGGAACATGTTTTCTCCTTCAAATGGATATTTTCCACTGCTTAGGTTAAAACTGAAAAAGGAATTGATATTACAGACTAAATTCAAGAACAAGGTTAATATTGTGATTATAAACAGCAAAAACTTGCGAAAGACACTTGTTTCTCCTCAGCGCTGATTACAGTCATATGAACTGCACCAGTCAGGCTGAGCTGGATGAGAATGCTTACAGGTAGCAGGCTAGCAATTGGTGGTCTAAGATCATTTAGATAAGAAAGGTACCCAGTTCAAAGCCACAACCAATACACTCCTGTCATCTAATGCTCCATCTACCCTAATCACAAAGAAGTATAAAATGTATTACTACACATTCGTCACAAACCCTTAACAACATCCTTCCTATGCTTAACACCATTATGTTAAAACACACAAACAATCATATCCCAAAGCTATTCATTCAACAAATCCAACAACTGAATCTTACACATTTCTCACTCAAGATACATAATTTTGAAATGTCACAAATATGAGATGAGACAAATCAAGAGTCTATTTAGCCACACCCCAATACAGCCAACCCCCTGACTAACACCAGCACACTCTTCACCCACCTTCAAACCCACTCTGTCCGCAATGTCACTTTGCTTACATAACACATCACAGCGAACAGCCAGTTGGCCTACCTTCAACCAATACCTACAATTTTTCAACTTTCTATCAATTACACATGTAATAGAAACCTCTGGGAATCGCTGGTTGGTTATTTTGGCTTTAGGCTTATCAAATACCAGAATTATTAAGGCTATAAACATCTTTATAACCAAAAATTGAAAATTTTTAACATCTTCAGGGTTTCATGATAACTGTAAGGCCATACACATAATCCCTATGTATATGGCCTTTGATATGCTGGGAGTGACTGGGAGATGCTTATGGATACCAAAGGTTCATCAGCTTTGAAAATGATTAAAACTGAAATAACAACAACAGGGCAGTATGTCTAATCCCTAGAAAATGGGTGACCCTGTCTTTTGTCTGACTTTGATTTAACTTGTGAAGAGGATCATCTGTTGAAATTCCTAGACTTTATGAATTTAAAGATGACTCCCTACTCTCAATGAACTACTGTGCAGTAGTCCTCTTTGAACTGGTGGACACAGACTGATGAGAAAAAAAACAAAACGCCCCTGCCCTCTACGGATTTCGTTTTACACTAATAAAAATTTGTCTTGAATTTGCAGAAAATGTTTTAAAAAAACTGTTCTGCTGATTCTTCTTTTGGTTTATTCAAAATGGCTTCTTAGCCAGTTCATAAAGCATCTTGTCTCCTTGCCTTGATCTCTTAACCCTTAAACATCTCTCCAAATTAATGATGCCTTCAGAGACCCATGCAAATTGAAGTGTTAATTTTCCCTCTCTGTTTAAATAGCCAGTTCACTTATATAATTAGCACCCGAAAGAGGGCTCTTCCATCATCAGGAAGGCATAGGAAAAAGTTCAGCTCCCCTCAGTCCCTATACAACAACTATTATTTGCAAAGAGCCATCGAACTGTAGGTCATAGGTAAACAGTAACTCCAAGGAAAATGCTTTGATTGTTGAATAAACTAAGTGATGAGGAGAAACACTTATCAAATGAATCAGTTCTAAGGATAGTGGAGAAGAATAATGAATAAAATGTTAAAGATAAGTGACTTTGTGAGCAATTTTGGCAGAATCATATAAGATGGAGTGATGGCAAAACAGGAGGTGACCCTACTGACTTTAAGCTTATGGAAAAAAATCACACAACTACCACACCTAATTTTCTCTTTATGTAATAATGGAGTGGTGAAGGATTTTGGTAACATATGACAGGAAAGAACTACTGAGAATATTTCCAAAGAAAAAACACCTCCAATATCCTTACCACACACTTGTGAATACTGTAATGTTTCTGAATACATGTATGTTATTCACCACCAATGATGTGCCTTTATATAAAACATGAAAGAGAAATAAATCCTTCAATGTTCCTGTTATGTACCACTAATGCTTTGCCTGTGTATGACTTACGAGTATAGTGCGAAAACAATCACAAGAGTTTTTTGGTCCAAATCCATGGAAATTTTGTGCAATTCACAAATCATTTACAAATTAAAGGCACCCTTTTCAAGTTTTCAATCCTTATATTTCCCCACTGAGTGTTACATCTTTCCATTATTCCTGATACTCAACCACCCTCATCAAACAAGCAGCTTGTGAAATTAGCTCACCGCTAGCAGTATTTAGTCCGGGCTGCAAGTTCTCAGCCTCCGACTCATCAACCACATCAAAATTTTGTCACCATCAAAGTCCCCACCAACATCCTTTTCTACTGCAGCACAAACCTTGAGGTTCACCTAGTGTATCAATAAGAGACCTCCCTACATGCTACTTATCACACCTAATTGCTTCAAACTACCCAGTTTTCAATCTGGGAGCTTCCAAATTTTTCTCTCTGTCTTTCTTTTCCACACAATAAAGCTGTCTGTTTTAACAACAGAATAATGAATGACAACAAAATCTAAAATTTCAACATCTAAAACTTACAGAGTACAGCCAGCACTCCAGACATCCACTTTAAACCCAGGATATGCTCTTGCTCCACCTGCCACTTCTGGAGGTTGGAAAAGGGGAGAGCCCTGGCTGGTAGTGATCTCATCACTCCCTGTTGTTACATCTAGTTGCTGAGAAAAAGAAAGAAGCTCTGAAAATTACCATAAAAAATATCTAAACATAGTATAACTAACATTTTCTGTAAAGGGTAGACTTTCCCATCATTATATACACTGAAAGCTTCTTTATTTATGCAAATGTCATACACTCTGAGGGAAAAGGCAAACATGTATGAAAAAAAAAAATAAATAAAAATACAAGGCACTGCAAATTTTTTAACATTAACACACTTAAGGAAAATATTTCCAGAAGATAGAAGAGAAAAAGTATTATCTGCCATCTCCTGCTTTTAACAGACGTGACAAAGGATAGGTAGAAGTGGGACTGGAAATCCTCCCCTCATGCTTTATCACATTCTGAAAGTAAGGAGAGAAGAAAGAGCCAAGAAAGAATTCTTTCTTTCAGCCCAATTCCTGAAGCTATCTCACAAAGGCAGAAGAGGCAAGAAGATATGAGTAAAATATCCTTAAAAAAATATAGGGTATTGTAGAGAAAATCTAAAAATATATATGAAAAGTCAGAAAAATATGGGTGAAAAATGGAAAATTTATAAGCATAAGCATCTGCAGTTCCATGCAAGCAGAAGTGAGTCATAGGGTGGGAGAGGGGCTGAAGGTTCTGTGAGCGATGAAGAGTGTGTGGAGAGAGAGAACGTTATCTCGGATAGCAAAAATGGGAATGTTTGAAGGAATAGTAGTTCTAACAATATCATATGATTGCAAGGCATGGGCTATATATGATAGGGTTGTGCGGAGGAGGGTGAATGCTTTGAAAATGATATGTTTGAGGACAATATGTGGTGTGAGGTGGTTTGATCAAGTAAATCGAAGTAGTAGGTAGGAACATTTAGGCAGGTGCAGTAGGTAGAAAAATTAGGTAAAAGTAGTCAGCAGGAACATTAGGTAGAAGTAATCAGTAGGAACATCAGGAAGGAGCCTCTGCAAACACTGCACAAGAGTTGCCCTCTGCCAGTGGCCTGTTAAGGGTGAGGCACTAAAAACTGAAGAAGTGGCACTGGAGTTCACTAGTTATGGTGACTCCATTGTCATGGCCACCCCCTTGGGGGTATTCCAATTGGAACAGGCCTCATAGATATAGATAGAATGGATAGATCATAACTTGCTGCCTTCCACAACATTCACTGTTTTCACTATATATTTGTTCTTGATCACATCAATTATTTTGAGGATCATTAATAACCAACACCACTATGCATTTCTTACCTAAAGTTACTCTTCTCACTAGCTATTGTCTGAATGGGTCATTGATCAACATTTTCTGAAACCTAATGCTCAAGATCAAGAGGGCCAATTCTCTGCCCTTTCATCTTCTTTTTTACACTGAAAGCCTTCAATCTTATTTGGATATTGCAGAAAGATAACCGACGTGTTTGTCTGTTTCTCAGTAGCCCATCTTAACATCTGTAAACAAAGTGGCCTTTCCAACAGCCACAATTGTCATATTGTTTCTTCTCTGCAAGCTTTCTTGTTCATTATTGCTGAACCAAACAAAGTATCTGGAATATCCTCAAAGTAGTAAAATTTACCACTTGAATGTCCATATCTGCTAAATGAACAAGTTCTAGAAATCATCCACAACAGTCCATGACTTAGGATGAATAAAATAAGCTTTCTTGTGACAATGTGTCTGAGACATGTTATGATGTAAAATTGTTTGACGTAAAAGTTAAACGCCTATGCCTATTCATCAATGTGATAAGCACTTTGTGGGCTTAATCAACTTTCAGTGAAAATTAACTAAATATGCAACATTACCAGAAAATGAAAAGAAGTACTTATCATGGCAAAATGGGTTACCAGCAGAGGATGCCTAAGAAGACTAAAAAACCTATGCCAAGGAAAAAATGAATACAAATTTTTTCTTAAAATAGATAAAATATAAAAAGGATGAAAAAAATTCAGAAACATTGGGAAGAAATACAAATGTCTGTTCCATGTATATGTCTTTCATTCATATACATTCCCCACTTTCAGTTTTCACCTCCCTTTCACTTCCTAACACAAGCATCTACCTATTTCAGAATACATTCTCCCCTAATTATTATCCATGTCTTTTGGATGCCTCAACATACACTAATTAACTATAACCTTTCAGATTTCTATCCCAAAGTGTCTCATTCCTGATTCTTTCAACTTTCTAGGTCCCATATCACTTTCTCAATAGACTATTTTAACCAAGTGCACTCCAGTGACCAGCCTCTTACTATGAACATTAACAAACACAAGAATATTAAAAGCAATCTGTAAAGCATGACAATTTTCAATTTCTAACTTTTGCTTATTCTTGGAATCTGGCTAAAATTTTGAAGGCAGTGACTATGAACACAGCAACTTGCTTCACACCTTAGCTTATGGATTTGAATAAGATTATAAAATGAAAGCTAATGGCCAACAATAAATCATGATATCCTAAAGCCACCACAAACTACAGAGATTTCTATGCCCAAATAACTTAGGAAATGCAAAACTGCCACAGTACTGCCCTCAATTACCCTACTTCAACCATCCGAGGTAACTCACGTTCAATGCAACATTTCAAGCAATATTTTCTCCACACCATACAATATCAAACCATTACATACCTTAAAATCATAAATTAACAAAATTTTGACTCACATCAATGAGAATTTCCTTTCTACCACTTTCTTTTATCCTATCCTACTGAAAACATGTCTACAGAGCTGTATCTTCCTAATATCTTCCCTCTTCTTCTTTTACGTGAACTTCATGTTATCGTTTCATATTTTCTTACAATTACAAATAAACCACATCCTATACATTCTTAAGTTTATTAACTAAAATTATCAACTTATCCATACTGAAACAAAATTTGAAACATTTATCTCCTACCTCTGCTACCCCAAAGTCTGAGATCTTTAGACTGCTATCAGTACTGAGGAGAAGATTGCCTGGCTTGATGTCTTTGTGCACTACACCTCGACTGTGAAGGTATTCCAACCCCTCCACAAGCTGCACAAAATACCTGTTTGGAAATCAGAAATATCTTGTGGTACAAAAAATTAATTCTGAAGTATGAGAATTATGAGAGATAATGGGATGAAAAGACAGACAAAAACCCCAATGAGGTAAGGACTATACAAATCAGATCTTTGTATATGCTGTTTTGAAATACTTGTACAATCACAACCAGTATGATTTCTTTTTTTTTTTATGTTGAAGGCTCCAGTCACGGACAAAAGTCCACATCAAGGCCGGGCCCTAATTGAAAAATAGAGA
>JAYMFT010212809.1:0-11482 GCA_038088735.1 Panulirus argus
TTTGAAAACCTCTACAAATCTTCACCTTCGCCTCCACAAGGTTGTGATCAGACATCCCACCAGCTGCCCCCCTCAGCTACACAGCACTGTTATTTTTCCTTTCAACTTTGCTGCTCATGGTGATACTGCATTCGTGGGCTGCTGACCACCTACTGGCTACTGTACGACTTGACTGCCCAATCACCTCAACAGTGTGGACAACAACACAGGCATACCCGACGGACTCTACCCGGTGAGGGCACAACCTATTGGGAACTGCCCGATAGTGTGGATGTGGCTTAACTCTGTTGGCTTTGATCCATAGAGTAATATATTTTTGATTTCATATAATTGTTCAGCACACCCCAAAGCAGAACCTTGTTTGGAAGCATTATTGGTTGTATTATTTCGTGCTTTAAGCTCTGTTCTACCATTTATAACACAGCAATATGTACGTGGAATGAGCTGGCAAGACTAGGGGTTGGGCATATGCTTACATAGGGGTTCCCTTAGGGGTCAATGACTCTTTTCTGGCATTTTCTGAGGTCTGGCAGTAGTCAGGTCTCACAGTTGACATACTACAGAGGTTCAACCTGTACTTGTATTAGATCACCTCTCAACTATCTCTTTTCGAAGCTAAATAGATTCAGATCGTTTCATCAGCTTTCAAAAAATTTGCTTCCCAGCCCAGAAATCATCTGGATAGCTTGACGGTGTGCTCTCTCTATTGTATGTATGTATGCCATTTTTTAGTAAGGTGTCCAAAACTGAACACAGTATCCAAAATGGGGACGAACCAATGAACTGTAAAGAGTAAGGATGACTTCCCTGGACTTAAATTTGAAGGTCCTAACTACAAATCCAAGACTTATCTTTGTTCTTTTCACTTCTACTTTGTACTGCTTTCTTGGTTTTAGGTCACCCAAGATTATTATGCCCAAGTCTTTTTCCTCATTTAACTTTGCAGATCAATATAATTCATGCTGTAGTTTGCCTTTTCGTTCTTGATACCGATATGTAAAACTTTGCATTTACAGATGTTGAAATTTATTTGCCACCTATGAGCCTGTCCGTCAGTTAGTTTGAGGCAGTAGACATTCAAGTTCATCTATTGCTTATATCCCAGCTTTGTATCATCAGTGAATTTTGATGTTTTGCAATGTAGCCCATTATCAATACCATTAATACATATAATCTATATGAGTACGAAAATCGGTTCTAAGGCTGATGCCTGTGGCACACCATTTGTTATATCCAACCATTCTGTGGGCTGACCTAATATTAATCACAACTCTTTGTATATGACCAATCAACCAATGTCCTATCCACTGAAGTACAACCCCATCAATGCCACTTGACAATTTTTGCTAGTAGCCTTTGATGTGGGACCTTGTTGAATGATTTTTGAAAATCTAGACAGATGACATCAGCTGCTTTCCTTTCGTCATACATGTTGATTATATCATAAAAGAAATCAGGCAGATTTGTCAGACAAGCAGTTTCATCGAAAACAATGCAAAGAATCATTAATTAAGTGATGTTCCTCTAAATGTTTTACCATTCTGTCTCAAATGACGGTTTTCATAGTTTTCCTACTGTAGATGTTAAGCTAATTGGATGATAAATTCCAGGCAGAGGCTTATGATCTTTTTTGAATATTGGTGTTAAATTGGCAAACTTCCATTTATCTGGAACTTTTCCTGTAGCAAGTGACTTACTGAAAAGGGTAAGCCTCATTAGTTTTCCCTGGATAAAAGTTATAAAACACTGCTGATGTATTTTCATTCTGTTAATTACTGATAGTATGCTTTACTTTAAAGTCAGTTTTTGCAGAATGTTTTCCTATCCTATCAGTGAGACTGGATTCAAGACATGGATTGTATCTTCAATCGCAAATACAGATGCAAATATGTCATTTAAGATTTTTGCCATGGCTTCATTGTCTTAAAACAAGTCACTGTTTTTCATAATTAATGGACCAATTGACCGGGTAATGACTTGCTTCTAATACAAATGTAAAACTCCTTAGGGTTTCTTTTGCTTTTTTGGGCAATATATGCTTCATATTGATGTTTACTTTGTTAAATTTATCTACGTAAATTTACACAACTTACTGTATCATGTTGGTGTCTCTTTAGTTACAAGCTATATTCTCAGACAATAGACACATTTTTATTTCAACATTCCACTGCCTTGGCTTTGTTTCAGAAACAGACTGTCTGATAAGCACTGGCACACATGATCCCTCTACTGCTTTGAAGGTCTTACTAAAAGTTTTCCAAACTATGTTTATACTGTGTTTATTGACTATATCATCCCAGGTTTGCCTGTCAAAAGCAATGCATAGATAATATAAATTTATAAGTTTAAAATCTGGTATTTTTTTGCAACTGTCATACTGACCTCAAAATAAATTTTTTGGTATTCAGTTGTACCAAGCTTTACTCCAGCTTCAACATTATTAATAAGATTCTCATCTTTAGCAAGAAATAAATCTAAAATTCTTGTCATGAATTGGTTTCTCAACTAGTTAGATCAAGGCACTATCCAGCAAATACAGGTAGAGTCCATCCACAGAGCTACTGGAAAGGGATTCCCCCACTTAGATACTGGTACAATAAAATCTACTATGATAGAATCTTGATTATTACATATTTCTGGTAACTGCACATAAAATCTTTCATGTGCCTCTGGTGTCTGTAAGGGGGCCTGTAAACTAGTCCTACTGTTCCCTCTGCTGATTTGAAGGCTTTACTGAAGCTTTTACAAGCTAAGTCTATGTTATTTTCATTGACCGTGCAATTCCAGATTTGCCTGGCAAGAGCAGTGCAAAGATTATTATAACTTGTAAATTCAAATCAAAATATGGTGGGGAGGGGGGGCAAAGGTCCTGGGAGCACTGAAGAATGTGTGGAAAGAGAGAGCATTATCTGGGACAGCAAAAATAGGCATGTTTGAAGGAATAGTAGTCCCAACAATATTATATGGATGTGAGGCATCACCTATAAATAAGGCTATGCAGAGGAGGATGGATGTCTTGAAAATGAAATATCTGGGGACAACTTATGGTGTGAGATGGTTTGATCAAGTAATTAATGAGACAATAAGGGAGATGTGTGGTAAAGAAAAGAGTGTGTTGAGACAGCAGAAGAGGGTGTCCTGAAATGTTCTGGACATATGGAGAGAATAAGTGAGGAAAGGTTGACTAAGAGGATATTTGTGTCAGCAGTGGAGGGAACAAGGTGAAAAAAAGAGACCAAATTGGAGATGGAAGGATGGAGTGAAAAAGATTTTGAGTGATCGGGGCCTGAACATGCAGGAGGGTGAAAAGCATGCACGGGATACAATGAATTGGAAGGATGTGGTATACTGGGGTCAAAAGGCTGTCAATGGACTGAACTGGAGCGTGCGAAACATGCAGGGTAAGCCATGGAAGGGTCTGTGGGCCTGGTTTTGGATAGGGAGCTTTGTGGTGTTAGTGCATTACACATGACAGCTAGAGAATGGATGTGAGCAAATGTGTCCTTTTTGTGTATGTTCCTGGCACTAACTCACTAACACAGGAAACGGCGATCAATTGAAAAAAAAAAGAAGGTACTTTTTCATGAGTGTCATGTTGACAAACATTACATGCAGCGTTGCAAGTGATCTCTAAAGTAATCTGTCAGTGATCACTTGCACCAAACTTTACTCCAACTTCACCATTATTAAGAAGATCCTCATTTGTAGTTAGACCTAAATGTAAAATAAACTTGTCACAAGTAGGTTTCTTATCTTATTGGATTAGGGTGCTATCAAGCAGATTTAGATAGAATCATTGCCTGGAGTTAATGGAAAGGGGCTCCCCACGTTTAGGTACTTGTATACTGAAATCTGATATTATGATAGATGCTTAATCACTGCAAATTTCTGCCAACTGATCTTAAAATCTTTTGTATACCTCTAATGTCTGTAGGGAGCCTATAAACTAATTCCTACTGTCATTTTCTTTTAACAGTTTATGTTTAATTCCTACAGAAATGAAAATGACATTCTCAATGGCTACAACAGTTTTTATTACAGGATTTGAATGACCTTTAACAAAAAGCAAGACACCACCACCTACTTTGTTTCCCAATATCCCTGTTAGACACAGCATACCCTGAAATTGCATATTCAGTGAAGAAATCTCTATCGTTGGTATCCAATATGATTTGGAAATGGCAGTCACTCTGAGATTTTATTGCATGTAGTCTGAGCATTAACATAGAATATTTTTAGAGGAGACTGAGACCTATTTCAAGGGGTACTTATGGAGGGGATGGGCCTGCTCCACATGGGCCACATTTCTTTACTATTAGATATTGATGAAGATATACATAATTTATGTGGTTGACGTTATGTTTCAACTTGTTCATGTGATTGGAGTTATGTTTTGACTTGTTACCCTCCACTGGCAGCATGTTTGATATCTGTTAAAAGTTGCTTCCAAATGCTGTACTGTACATTTCTTTAGGGATATTAATTAATTACTGGAATGATATTTTTAATTGACTGTAATCCTTAATGGAAGATCTCTGCAAAAAGGTTCCTGAAACTTCCTTCGGGCAATTGCCAGAAATCGTAAGACTTCCATCAAAGACATTATTCTCCTCTGTTTACCTTAATTTAACCTATCACCCATCACTCATACTTGAAATGGTAGGATTTTGATTAAAAGCATGAACTTAGTAAGAAGCAGTTAGTAGGTAGCCAATGACCAGGGAGGTATGTCACCAGTACTACCTGCCTGGGTATCGGGAGGGTTAGTGACAGTCGTGTAGTGAGCCAGCACTTCAGAGGTTGTCTGGTCACACCCCTCTGACCTAGGTAGTTGTCTTTCCTTTCTCCGTCACCCACACATGGACTACTGTCTTTCAGTCCACAAACATACAATCTTTCCTTATTACACATAACACATGACGACACTTATCTTGCACAGCTCATTCTTCATAACTCTAGATTTTTCTGCAGTGAGCACTATGCGCTAGCCCTGCCATTTGGCAAAATGATAGGAGCAGTAGTAGGTAGGAGCATTAGCTAGAAACATTATGCAGAAGTAGTAAGCAGCAGCAGTAGGTAGACATATTAGGTAGTAGTAGTCAATAGGAACATTAGGCATGAGCCTCTGCAATCACTAAACTAGAGTTGCCCTCTGCCAATGGCCTATTAAAGGTAAGGCACTAAAGGCAAACAAGCAGCAATGGAGTCCACTAGTTATGGAAACTCTATTGCCATGGCCACCCACTTGAGGGAGTTCCAGTTGGAAGAGGCATCTGAGATATAGATAAACAGAAATTAGTAACATAATTGACATAATAATGTTAAGTTCTTACATTTTATTTCTAGAATTCCCATGTTTAAAAATAACCCACAAGACTGGTAACATCTCTTGAGCCACCCTGTGTATGTGGAATATATGAGATAGCCATATGAGGGCATTCAGTTGCCAACGCCATCTAAGCTACTATGAAAAAAAAAATGGGAAGGACCCAGAGTAAAATGAGGTTCTTTGGGACACTGTGAGTGACTGACAGTGGATGAAACCATGGGTGCTGAAGTGAGACAGATGATGGAACAGGCCAGCTAAGGTTCTTATAAAAATTAATAAGCATATATGAAGAAAGAGCAGTGTTTGTTAGGGCAAAAATGAATATGTTTAAAGGTGAAATTTTATATTGCTGCTTGGTTTTGAGTCCTGGGCCTTGAAAACAAAAGAAAGGAAGAGAGCAAATATGTTAGAAATGGAATGCCTTAGGGTGACATATGATAGAAGATGGGTTGAATACAAAAGGAATGACATTGTAAGAGAAGCAAAGAGATGCTGAATAGGAGCTTTTTTTTTTTTTTTCTTTCTTATTTCTTCACTGTTTCTTGCACTGGTGAGGTAGCACAATGAACAGAGGAAGTAAAGGCCATATTTGCTCACATTCATTCTCTTGTTGTAATGTGTAAGGCAGCAAGACCAGATCCACCGATCCACAACCAGGCTCCACAGACCTTTCTATTGTTTCCACAAGGTGTTTCATATGACCTGATTCAGTCCAAATTAACAGTACATTACCCCCTGTATACCATATTGCTCCAGTTCACTGTATCCTGTGCACACTTTTCAACCTCCTGCATGTTCAGGCCCCAAGCACTCAAAATTTTATTAACCACATCATTACCATCTCCAATTTGGTGTCCCCTTCTCCTTGTCTCCTCCACTTCTGATACTTTTAATTTCCTTGTCAACCTCTCCTCACTCATCTCCATATGCCTAAACCATTTCAGGACACCCTCTTCAGCTTTATCAACCATATTCTTCTAATTACACCTCTCTCTTATCATTTCTCACTTGATCAGCACTCCTCACACCAAATATTGTCCTCAAACCTACTTTCCTACAAGTACCTACAGAAAGATCCTGCTAGTAGGAAGAGCCAGTGGATCGTGCTCAATGCATGCATATCTAGCTCTCTTAACAAAACTATTTTTTCTGCTGTCAAACACACCGCTTAATTATCAAATTTTTTTTGGAATCTTTTGGAAATGCTTTTCTTCATTCCCAAACTTACCCCCATGCAGATATCATCTTTTTACTTGAATAACCTTTCCCTCTTTCTCTATGTGTTTTTGTATAATTTTGTTTGAAATCTTTTTGGTATGTTCCAAGATAATACTACAGGCTTAATTTTTATGTTCTACAATGCTGGGATGATTCTAAACAATGGATATAGTTCTTGATATGGTGTAGTGAGTGGATCTTTAGGTTATTTAAACATCATATTATTATATTTTGATTTCTCTGATGTGCACATTTGATATACATCACAATCAAAGGTTATATTATACTGCCCACTACATAATACATCTGTATCACAAAAAAATATTTAGATGAATGATACAAGCTAGCACTGTTACAGTACATATGACATCATACAATATATAAGATAAAAAAAACCTCCTAGGCCATCTGCATCAGGAGCATTACAGAAGGTTATGGAACTGAAGGAATCAGTTACCTTCACTGATCACCAGACTGTAACATCAGCAGCAAAATAAAAGAAGTGTAAGAGTCGCAAAGGATGACTCAAACAAGGACAATTAGGAAAACCAGATATTTCAAAAACAAGGGTCCAGGTCCAGCCTACTAAGCCACTTAAAGTTCTACTCACTATACATGACTCCATGCACAGTACGCAACAGACATTATGCACTTACAAATCATATATTTCATTGTCCTCAGCAATTAAGAGAAAATCTTGATACAGTTTGAAGTGATGTTTGCAAAACCTAAAATTCCTGAACAGTCTGCTAAGCTGGTAAAGTCAAAACAGCTTGCAGGATTTGCAAAGACTGCAAAGCTTGTGAAATACCTGTATATGCAATCTGAAAAAGTCATGTCTATTCAAGCTTTGAAGCTTGCACAGATTGTTAAACTTAGAAAGCCCACAAGTTCAGTTAGGCTGAAATCGACTTGATTTTCACCTGAGGTACAAATAGTCAGGGCACGTAGAATTGCAGGATCTGTCATGAGAATGTGATGGATATATCTTTTCTTACTCAATCCTCTAAGGATAAGGAGACATCAAACACAATATTTGATAACTACAATAATAAGCATCTCTGTAAGAGATGTGTGAAATCAACGAGTTGACAGCTCTAGGTTAGCTAATAGTTTTTCCCGTCATAAGACAAGCTGATACTAGAGGAAGATAATTGCTGGTTAACCAAGATAATGTACATCCTAACTGAAGGAGTTAAGTCATCCAGGATAATGACTGGTAAGCTCACAGTAGTAAGTCATTTGAAGAAGTAAATGCAACTCAATTTGGTCATCTGACTTGCTATTTCAGGTCATTAGGCATATATCTAGAGTTTGTCATCAAGTGCAGCTAATAAAAAATAACAATCATTCTTAAATGTATTATACTATGTTTTACATTTCTTTTATGTCACCATCACTGATCTAACTTTTTTCTGTACCTAAGTAGGATCCACAAGAGTCATCAAAATTAATGAAAAGATATTTCCATACATCAAAGATTAAATTAAATAATATGAAAAAGTACCTCATAAAGAAGGCCATCTCCAGAGACAATGATGATCCCAGAATACTGGTCGAGGTCTATATATTTAACCATGTCAAGAGCATGGTTAGCTCTCTCTGTCAGTACAACTTCATGAGCAATCTCTGCTTCACCGAAAACTGATGCAACCTGCTTCTTGTATATCTGATGAGCCTTTCCAGGTCCTGATTTTGGATTTACAAATACTAACAGCTTTTTACTTCTATCAGTCTGAGGTTTTGCTGTACCTGTTGGAAATAAAGACCACTAAAAACAGACATATGTATCTCTGTGAAAAAAATGGTTAGCATCTTTTAGGCATTTAAATCTCTCTTAATTAAAATGAGATGAC
Organism: Panulirus argus; assembly: GCA_038088735.1. NCBI lineage: Eukaryota > Metazoa > Arthropoda > Malacostraca > Decapoda > Palinuridae > Panulirus > Panulirus argus. Next base: position 8,404 of record JAYMFT010212809.1, read on the forward strand.
TTTTAATCATTTGGGGAAAGTTTCTTTGGAAAATATCTTCTGTAGCTGGAGGTAGGAAAGGCACATAGAGTGGACGGGATTATGGCTGAAATGCTGAAGTATGGAGGAGAAAGTGTGATAGAGTGGATGCATCTGATATATAATTTAGGATGGATACAAAAGGTTGTGCTGTAGGATAGGGTGAAAGCCATTATTGTTCCTTTGTTCAAAGGAAAAAGGGCTAGGGATGTGTGTAGCAATTACAAGGGAGTAAGATGATTAAGTATACCACAAAGTGTATCCAAGAATGTTGACTGAATGCAGAATAAGTGAGGAGCAATGGGGGTTTTAGGAAAGGTAGGGGATGTGTGAATCAGATTTTTGAGGTGAAGTTGATCATGGAAAAGTACTTAGTAAAAGGTAAGAAGTTGTATGCAGCTTTTATGGATCTGGAGAAAGCATATGACAGAGTTAAGTGGAATGCTTCATGGAATGTTTTAAGGATATATGGGGTAGGAGCACAACTGTTGGATGGTGTGAAAGCCTTCTAAGAATGAAAGTTTCAGTATACATGTGGGTGTTGTGTGATGTCACTGTGGCTTTTTAATAAGAGAGTAGTAAGAGAGACAAAAGCAAAACCTGGGAAAGGGGGTGCAGTGATGGAATGTGGCAGGGAGGTATGGTGGCTAGTTACAAACCTGTTTGTGGATGATACTGTGTTGTTTGCTGAGAGCGAAGAGGAGTTGCAGAAGGTTGTAAGTGTATTTTGTGATGTGTGCAAGCACAAGCAATTGAAGATAAATTCAAGCAAAAAGTAAAGTAATGGTATTTGAAGGAAACAGAGTAAAAGTATAGGTTTTGCAAAACCATATAGAGTGAAAGAAGAAATTGTACTAAACTGTGTTTTGGATATGGGGGGAGAAAGCCTAGAAGAGGTGAGAGGACTTAAGTATTTAGGAGCTCTCTTGGGTAGGTTCTGTGATAGGGTAGAAGAGATAAGGGAGAGAGCAGTATGGGGTAGAAGAGTCATTGGGTCCCCTAATAGAATATTGAAGGGTAGAGGTGTATGTGTGGAAGTGAAAAGAGAATTAAAGGACAGCATAATCCTCCCAGTCCTGACCTGTGCAGCCAAAACATGGACATGGAATGATTCACTGAGGTTAAGAATCCAGGTAGTGGAAATGAGCTATTTGAGAGAAGCATGTGGTTTGACTGGCAGGAATGAAGGAAGAAATAAAGGGTTATACGAGAGATTCCGTGGTTATCCCCTTGATGGAAGTATCCGGAGGGAATGGGCATCAGAGATATAGCAGCATGCCTTAAACTAACAAGACATGCAGTAATTCTGTTCATACCTTTTGAAGTTAGGGAAACATTATAGTATGTATGGTAGAATACATGGCAGAGGATTGCAGGAGCATGCTACATGCCATTTATCCCCCAAAAAATTGAATGTAAATCCTCCCATAAATAAATGAGCAATCACTTTTCCTGAAAGTCATTAACAAAACCTCTTATACCTATAGCCAGTTTCCCAAAATTTATATCCTAATAATTTTGTATTTTTTCTTGGTCTCTTTCTGATCTTATCATCTTACTTCTGCTGGTGAAAACAAGTGACTTAACTTTCTTTTACTTCTTTGATAAATGCTTTGGGGACATTGATGCACTTGACAAAAGATTCACTAAAATGATATCAGTTATAGACAAAGTGAAGCAAAAATTTTTACCTTTTTAAGCCATTATTCTTTAGCTTCTCTGCTGTTCTCTGTTCTCTGTTGCACAGCTAGCTTTCTAGAATGTCCATTGTGGTAGTAGCTGATAAAACAACTTTCTAATCCTGTCAGCAGTTGTCCCTCAGGGTTCTGACCTATTCCTTACTCTCTTCTCTCCAACAGTTATCTTCTTTTTTAATCACTGTTACTTTACTCACTCTTCTACCAATGATTCCACTCTACTTACTTGAACTTGCCTTTCCTACTATGCTCACTCCCATACTTATTCTTTTTCCACACAGAACATACTTCATGTCTTAATTTGGACCTATGCATTATTTCATATTGGGGAAGTAGTAACCTTGTTAAATTCAATGGTATAAAAATGCATTTTCTACCTACATCTCTCTAAATCTCACTAGTTTTCCACTATCAAATTTCAAGAGAATACAATTCATCTTTGCAGTAACATAACCTTGTTAGACAAAACCACATCCTGAAAACCCTATACAAAGAACATCACAAAATTTGCTTCCCAAAAGGTGGAGGTGTACCATAAAGGCACCATAGTTAATTATTTTTCTTGTGAGCAACCAGTCTGTATCTGCAGTTCTTACCCCAACATGGAGTAACCTGGTTAAATTCAATAACATGAGCATTCAGCTTTTACATGTATCTCTTTCTGGATCTTATGAACTTCCAACTATTAAATTTCAAAACAAAATTATTCAACCCTGCAGGAACATGGTCACAACTATATCCTGGCATTCCACAAACTTTGCACAGAAACCAAAATTATATTTCTTGTAAGCAGCCAGTCCATATCAACAAGACCTATTCACCCAAGTATATAAATTGGTGTGGTTCTTCCTCCCCATACTCTCAGCCAAAGTGGAGTCAAAAGCCTTCCCCTTCATTAACTTTCCACTTATCACCTCTCTTCAATCATCCCTTTCTGTTCATCATGACTTTGCTGCCCTCTCTGTTCTAGTATTGTTATTTTGGCAACTACACTCAAACTATCTATATGTGTCCTAGTTACTAAGGCTTGGACCTATGGCATGCAACTTGTTGGTCCTTTCCATGGTTTCTGTGATGAGACCAGCCACATGAGAAATAACCATATAATATCTTCTTTCCTATAACTGTGAAGCTTTGGAAATCTCTTCCATTTCTTTTCTGTTTTCTCTTCCTGTAACCTTTCCACCTTTAAGATTCAGGTCTATAAATGTCTAAGGAGCTCTCTTCATTCGTTTTTTCATATGGCGGGTCTTCATAGAATGACTGGGTCAGGTTCCCAGTGAACCCTTTTTTTTTTTTTTTTAAGGCTCCAGTCACGGACAAAAGTCCACATCAAGGCCGGGCCCTAATTGAAATATAGAGAG
>JAYMFT010212820.1:0-11482 GCA_038088735.1 Panulirus argus
ATATATATATATATATATATATGTATATATATATATACGGGGACAGATATCTCATTCAAGGTTATAAGTACCTATTACACCGCAGTGAAACTTTGTAAAAAGGATTCTCTTGTTGAGAAATCTTTCCTGTTTATTTTTTTTCCACATTCTTCCACCCGATTTCGTCTGAATAACCGTCAAGTTCCTTTGTTGAATAGACGTTCTAAATAGGTTCGAGCGTCGCTGTGGTCGTAGGCGCAATTCACTCGTAACTGATGATGGGTCGTAGACGAACGACGCTGGGAGATACAAGGCTCAGCATAGTCGCTAGACGCACGTCATCAGTACGACAGACACGTCGTAAATGCACGGCTCAGCGGATGCGAGGGTCAGAGTTCAGTCGTAGACGCTGCTCGCCCTCGGCACACATTGTCGGGGTCGTAGACGCCCGGCTCGACACGGGGAGAGAGCGAGCAATCGACGTCGAAGGGATGGATGGAGTGCTCTCTCCGAGACAACGGGACGAGAAAGGTTAGAATGAGGACCCGATTCCTCCTTCGCCCGGAGGTGTGTGCGCGCTCGAACCCCGGCCTCCCACAGGCAGGGCTTGGGTGTCGCCTGGCTAGGGGGGGTGGTGGGGGGCCCTGCTCACCAACCTGAAAGCCCGTGTTAAATATGCAGGGTCTGTCAGCGAGAGGAAGACACCTCTGAATAGCGCGATTCCTGGTGACGTTGCGGTGAGATATGTGTGCGTGTGTGTGTGTGTGTGTGTGTGTATGTGTGTGTGTGTGTGTGTGTGTACGTGTGTCTGTCTGTGTGTGTGTGTGTGTGTGTGTCTCTGTGTGTGTGTAGAGGTGCATCTATACATACGTTTTTATACGTGTGCGTGTGTGAGTATAGAGGCTAAGTTTTCTATATTTCCTGTGAGCAACAAATGAGTCAGTTGTCGAAGGGGGCCCTTTGCCAATACCCTCACGCGGCGTTGTTTGTGCTTGACAAAGCCATAAAGGACGACAGGTCGCCATTGTTCCTCAACAGATTCGGTACTGACACCAATAACCAGTCGGATGTATCAGTAGTCATGGATTGCACAGTCATTTATGCGACTTGACGTAACCGTAAATACGGGTGGGCCATCTCATTTGACCTCTGTTAGATAGTTTGTCTTGTCTGTTAAAGCGAGAGACATTCTTATATATATATATATATATATATATATATATATATATATATATATATATATATATATAAGCTATATGTTACTAGGGCTGTTAACTGTCTGTTGCTAAGGGGAATGTTCTCTTTGTATTGCTGGGTCACGAGAGAGAAAAAGAGTGGTCTCAGAGGCGGACCTCGGGAGGATATCTGGTTTCTTATGCTCGACTGAGTGGTTGAGGAGGGCAGGAGGGCGTGTGACGTGGAGGAGTCTAGTTCTTCAGTACGCCCTCATGATTCAGCTCTTGGAAGGATGTCTGGAGTTAAGGCTTCTCTTACGGTCTGGAATCATTGTCTAAATGGCTTAGGTCATATATGAGTATTGTAGCCATATTCTGAATCTATTTTTGTCCAGGATGAACTGTTAGAGGACTTGCTATACCTGCGTGTGGTAACAAGTCTTCCTATAACTTTTTTTCAAAATATCTACCCATGCCTTCTTTACCATAAATGCCGACATGAATATTAGCTTTAGACAGAAAATGTGGTTCAAAATAAGACAGGTATGTGGTAGGATACTGAACGAAGGCATTAGCTTTAGTTTAAATCAAGATTTCGAAGATACATATTCTGGGCAGCCTAGGTGAATATTCAAACCACAGATATAGAGTTTGGATGCTCTACGAAGAGTACTTCAGGAAATAATTTTTTTTTTTCGGTTGTAGGCAGCAAGTTTCACTTAACCCAGGTTCAAGACATGTCATTAATGTTGCGGCAGCCGTGTGGAAAACGTTCTGCGGGGAAATGTAGGTCTTTGTTTCTGCTCCAGAAGTCACTGTCGGTAGTTCGATAAGGTCCGTAAGCATAGCTCCAAGGGTGAATGGCACAGACCATCTGTCAAATATGAACTATTCCTGAGTGCATATGTAATGATGCCTTTCCTTTCATCAATAGCCATAAGGAAACATCTGACCGCAAGTAGGTTTATACATACACCACCTGGTGAGCTAAGCACCTGGTGATGATGTTTGTAAAGCATTTGTTTAGGATGAATGGAATAATCAAGGATGCAAACACGCCAAGCGTGTTCCCAAGTCTGACCACTGGCTTCGGGTTAATGCCTTTACATACCTTAGAGGAAATTAAGGCCTATTTGAAGTTAGATGTAGCTTAACATAACTTTGCTGTGAGTGTGGTAATTCATGCTCTGAGGGGTAAAGCCACACTGCATGTAAGGCCCTCGTTTCACTCTCAACCGCTTGTTTGTTTCGGTAATTCGTTCCTTAAAGAGAAGGAATCGAAAGTTTCGAGGATCTGACTGTTGTCCACCAGAATACGGTACTGATGAAGGCGCGATTTTCTCAAAGGTAAAGTCATACTTGGGAAAAAAAAAAATCGTCTTTGAAGTAAAGGTTCTGCAGAAACGTCAACTGGAACTCGAGGTATGCGTTTTCAGTGGATCAAAGAGGAATCTCTCTGTTCTGTGAGTCGTTTCATAAGTCTCGTATTGCTGGAGTCTTTTTCTACACCTTTACCCTCAAAGCAGCTCAAGTGCTACTAGTGGCTCGGCCAGTTAAGGCAGGAACTGATGAATGAAGCTTCGACACGTGGCTGAAGCTTCGACACTTGCCTGAAGCTTCGACACCTCGAGTTCGAACATCATCCATACCGTGTAAAATTGCATTCATATTATTTTTTTTTTTCAACACGTTTTGAACAGAAAGTCTGTGTGTCTATGTCTGTGTGGGTGTCTGTGTGTGTGTGTGTGTGTGTGGGTGTGGGTAGTCGGTCTATTTGCAACTCGCTGGTACAGTAAAACCCAAGCCCACGACATGAGTCGAAGTTCACATCACTCTCTTTTTTATGACCCAGTCTTGTCGCTGCAGGGACGAAGCCCGGCGTCCACCGTCACTTGTAAATACTTAAACATCCTTAAATAATCATCAGGGAGAAGGTTTTTATATGAGAGTAAGTTAGGCTGACTGCCTTCAGGAACACTTGCAGACCTTGTTCTAAGACCCGGTGAAACTGATAATTTGCTTTTACGATATCTGTAGAAAGTAATCAAGAATAAACAGCGTACGTTTAACCCAGACGTCTTTATCGGTGTTGCACTCCTAGCGGGAGCAGGGTCGGGTGGGAGTCTTTAGGGGCAGCAAGGTCCTCGATGATGAAGGCCACTGATGACGTGAAGACCAAATGATGACGTGAAGAGCAATGATGAAGTGAATACCCAATGACACACACATGCACACGCACACACACACACACACACACACACACACACACACACACACAATCAGAATGGACGGGACAACGGAACAAAAGAACAAAATATGGAGAATGGAAGATCCTATACCAGGAGCAGAGTCGCCAGCAATAAGACTGCTCCCTGTGTCTGTGCGTCTGTGTGTGTGGCCAAGATGGATGTGGCGGCTTCTATCATGGAACAATGGAGACTCAGACCCTTGATATATGCTCACTTCTCTTCCTGGAACGCTGGTGTCCAGTCTCCTGGACAGCGTCTGGTTCCATCCTCCCTTCGGGACCGCTTCCTTACCCGCTTCTGTGGTCTAAGTAGTGACTCGCTTGCGTACCTGCTTCTATGCCCTCTTCTGTAGTCTTCTGGGCCCCTCTCATATCCGCTTCCATACCCGTTTCCATACCTCTCTCTGAAACTCTCTTAGAACCCGACCATACCCACTTTTTGTACCGCCTGGACCGCTTCCGTATCCAATTCTAATACCCGCTTATAGCCGCTTTATAGCCAGAAAGATGATTCGTTTACATGCGTAGAATCAGGATTAGTCATTTGTGATTAATATCAAATTTTGTAATGTGTGTTGTCGTCACAGTGACCTCAACTGACCTTCCTGGATCACTGGGTCTCCAGTTCATGTACCTTGACCTCTGACCTTGATATATGGTGGTAAATGATAAAGCAGCAGTACTTCTGTAACCTTACTTAAGTGGATTAATTTGGTACTTACTTTTACTTAAGTACGCTGTAGGAGAGTGTCACATATTTCTACCTCGTTACTTTTAACTTCCGATTGTCTCGTTACTTAGAAGTAAATACACTTATTGAACATGAGTTTTTGGTGATGACCGAACACAATACTCTCTCTCTCTCTCTCTCTCTCTCTCTCTCTCTCTCTCTCTCTCTCTCTCTCTCTCCAACCTAGCTATAGAAAAGGAACTGCATCACGCTGAAATTCGAAAAAAAAAATACGATTGACTCACAACTTCATTCAAGAACTTCCAAAGGAAAAAAAAAAAAGAAAAAAGAAGAATGACGAGTAATATTCTTGTTGGTGGGTAGCGAAAGCTCTCTGAGCTCCCTGCCAGGTCGCGTTTCCCTCCACATGCTCAAGTTAATCGAAGCTCTGAATGCCTCCATCCATCGCGCACTAACGATCACTCGTTAAGCCAAACAGCGAACTCAAGTTACCTCGATGTGAAGGAAAGCGTTTTCACTTAATCTCAAAACACCCACTTTGGAACGGAGCAGAGGACACATACATGAACATACACCCATTACTCATGTCCGTGAGTAAGGAGTATTCATGGGAAAATGTTGAGCAACTTCATGGCATTGGATTCTGAGCATTCGTTAGACAGTGAACTCTGCCTCTGAGTCAGGACTTTTTTGTCACACACTGTGCATATATGGTTTTCATTTCACTGTTAGAGTCTCTGCGTGCAGGCAAGACTCAGGCTGGTCACTGCAGAGACACAGAGATTTTCAGTGCAAGTTTGACTATTGATCTTTGTTGTATGTAGCTCTGTCTCTTCTGGGGAACGTCACTTGGTCCATTATATAGTTCCAGAAAGAAGGGACAACATGGCCCTCTGCAGTCCGTCTCCTACCCTTTTTCCAAAACAGCTCCTCATCCTCCCCAATCTTCCTTATCCTCCTAAGTTATTCTCATCTTCATCATTCCTCCTTCTCCTCCTCCCCATTCTTCGTTCACTGATTCATATCCATTTGCTTCTCCCGCCTTAGCGAAGTAGCCTCAAGAACAGACAAGCAAAGGCCCTTTTTGCACACACCTGCAGTCTCTCAAAGTGTTTTATGTATTTTACCGAACTCAGAACCAACAATCCATAGCCAGGCCCCATAGATTATGCCATGGTTACTTTGACTGCCTCATACGCCCTGATTTAGCCCGCTGACAGACGTCGCCCCCCGTGCACCACATCATCCTATCCATCCCATGTTTTCCTTTCTCCCTAGGAACAAGGAGGAGGGAACCACTAGCCGAGAGAGAGAGAGAGAGAGAGAGAGAGAGAGAGAAAGGACAGGACAGGTATAGTTAACAGCAGTGCCACCAGTCAGGCAATGGGAGAACCTCTCACCTAAAATAATTAACCTCATTTCCTCCTACTCCTGCTCGGGTGAGAGAGAGAGAGAGAGAGAGAGAGAGAGAGAGAGAGAGAGAGAGAGAGAGAGAGAGACGTGGTGGTGGTAATGGCCCTCACCATAAACATTATTCTTCACTCGCAACGTTGGGGAAATACGAGCCAAAAGTCTTATTATTATTCCCTCACGTCGTTGTCTCACAGCTTGATCTTGTCCTTACACACACAGAGTTCCCAGCGTCTCCTTGCTCACGCCCATGAGATCATCGTCATGAAAGTCTCATACTGAGAACTCCCACCTTGGGCTGCAGGATTAGACGGAGAGCGACCCAGACAAGGGGAACCACTTGTACCTGACGTCTTGTAAGTTTTATTTGTATGCTGATCTCTGTCATCTTAGCCTTGTACTGCCACACCAGGAGCAGTAGCAGTAACAGCAGCAATAGCAGCAACAGCAGCAGTGACAGGAGCAGCAGTATCAACAGCAGTAGCGGGAGTGCCCGGGCGCTTGACAGAAGGGGAGGATTTACTTTTCCCCATGTTCCCCCTGTGGGTGACGGAGGGTCTTTTTCGACGTCTGGAGATTCTACCGACACACGTCCGACGCCCAGAGACGTAAAGGTATTTTAGTGGAGCCGTTTGTCTGTCGGGCCACAACTGTCGTGTCCAGAGACGGTGTCCATTCTTCTGTCTTATGCTACCCGTGTTTTTTGAGAGGGTTAGTGTACGCGTAGGAGCGATCCAGAAGAGCAACTGCATCATCGTTTCTCTCGTGATATTGATTGTCAGAAAATCCTAAGAAAGAGAGATGAGAACGAGCCATATAATGTCCATAGAGTCATTGTTTTCACCTACTCTACAATTAAAGCAATTTGGTGTTGGGGGAGGCATGTTAATGGAGATAGACTATTAGATTTCTGCACGCAGTTGAACGCCATTAAGTAACTTTTCTGAACGTTAAGTGCCTGACCTATGAATACCACCGCTAGCTTCTGCGAGCGATGATTAACTTGATGAATGTAAGAGAAATCGCCTTCTAATCTATCTTCTTTCCAGCATTCTTTGCTCATGCGCATACCGAGTTAATCTCTCGTATTTTCAACTACATCAAGACTTTTGTTAAACTCTTTATTCCTGATGAATTCGCCCCATCTCATGTTCAAAATATCCCTCAATAGATCCCGTTCAAGGGCACCTGGTCTATCTTTCTCCTCAGTTTTTGTTTAGTGCTGTTGTTCCTTATATCAAGTTGGCAAGAGAGAGTTCACAGAGACAGTAAGCAGCAGTAAAATTATCATCACTGGATGAAGACGACGCAGACGGTAGGAGATAAGCTCTGAATCTAATGCTGGGGGAAATGGGATGTACCAGATTAGCATCTAAAGGTTGAGAAGAGACTTTGATACAAATGATGAAACGCTGTCAAAGCCGGAGGATGTGCGTAGGAGATGGAGAGGAGGTCTTTTTTTTTTTTTTTTTATATAGCTATTGGCTGCATGTGAGGAGAGGGAACTGTGATAAATATGTCGTGCTCAGACGACTGACGGACGGAAGACCAGAAGGTTTGAAGGGGTAGGAGCTAAGAGATTGAACATGCGAGAGGTGGGAGGGGGAAGCACTGGATGGCGGTGGGAGTTGTGGAAATTGTGGTAGAAACGACTGAGGTAGAAAAGCACGATTGAAGGTCACTGAAGAAGTGTGGTAGGAAGCAGTGAGATGCTTCATTAATCTCGTTTTTTCTGCGTGCGTTTATTAGAGTCTGGGGACGAAGGTATATACTAATAGACTTGGATGTATTGCAAGGGGAATGGCGTTTGAATCAAATATATTAAGCTATTAAGGAATTGCCTCTTTAAGTATAGCAGATAAGATGAATCGCCAAAATGTCGACTGAAAGCTGTGAAAGAACCAGAAGTTATAGGGTGACAAGAGAAGGCTTGAATTCCAAGCAGGGATTTTGGCTGTATCAAAAAATGTGACCTACGAAGATTTAGTTAAGATATCAGATTCGGAGATGAATACAAATGAATAGTATCTGAAACTACCACTGGGCCTAGTTAAGTCTTGTAACATGTAAAACTATCATATACTTTTCAAGTTGGTCACCGCACTTAGAGACGCAAGAAGAACTAATAGAGAAGGTCCAGAGGAAGGAGGCAAATATGGCAGCAGAATGACGACAGAGTTACCGTGAGATGACAGAACCATTAGACTTGTTCCCCGTGGAAGAGAGAAGAGTAAAGGGTGAATTGAAGACGACCTTTAAGTTCTTAAACCAATCTAAGGACGTCAACTGTGAACAGTCCTGAGAAAGATGCAAAGATAAAACGCACAGAAACCATTGCATGAAATTAAGCAAGAAACTTCTTCAGAAAAGATATAAAGAGTTTCTTTTATAGTATAAGAGTAGCGAATAAATTAAACAAACTAGGGAATCAAATTGTTAATGCCGACAGCACACAAAAATATAAAAAGCTAGATGACAGTAGAGACTGCTCAAGAGATGAGGGGGTCCCCACGAGCGTTCGACTTCCCTCCCTGTGCTGTGAAGAGACACGTAATTACACACACCTAGGCGCTCGCGCCTGCCTAATCACGCAAACAAGCCTGGTAATGCATTCGACCCTTGTTTTCATAAATATTTACGCACTCATTGAATTAGGGACTGCACGTGCGTAGCCCCTGTAGGTCAAAAGAATCAAGGAAATGAAATGGATTGCGTATGTCCCGTTCTCTCTGAATCTGTCGTTCATTGCAGGAAAAAGAATTATAGATCATGCATAAATCTACTGGACCAAACGCGTCTAAAATCATTCAGATTTCTGACTCCCGGTGGATTCGATCCAGCCATGCTTTCTAAACTCATTTTGTAATACAGAGTGAATATGGTTGGAAGGGAACTGGCGTTCGGACGAGCCCAAAGCAATAACAGTGTTTGCTTGCTAAGTCCCAGCCAACACCAGCGCGTCCCCCTGAAGCAACACCTACCACCTACCCTCCCAAACCGGAGCTCACGACCTCATAAGCAATTCCAATGAGAACGTTTTTCGCTTCGCTTATTTGTTTTGCCAACACAGTTTGTGGCGTTGGAGGTGGTGGCGGCGGTTGCGGCGGGGTTGGTTGGAGATTGTCTCTATAATTGGTAGATCTTGTCAAGTGACGTTGTTGGTTGAGCCTGGCTGAAATAGATTTGGAATATTGATTGAGGAAGAAGGGTAATGGCTCTGTTGTAGCCTCAGTGTTCGATGTGGGAGATTGGAGAGCAGTGTATTACGCTGAATGAGTTTGACTGGGGGATCAGAAAGCGTAGGATGTAAAGGAATCCATCACTTCCCTGCTACTGCTTGGGGTGCGGCCTCCCCATGAAAGGTGACTCCTTGGAACGCGTATCAAAGAATCAAAAATTCTCTTCAAACGAAGCTAAGAAGAGACACGTGATCACCGAAGACAAACCATCTATCAACACGAGTCCCGTTTCTGGACAAACCTCACCTCCAGACACTTCCAACCACCCACCCACCCACCCACCCACCCAACCCACCCAGGAGAGGAACGATCCAGACGTCTTTAACAGTGTTAAATCGCTTTATTGGAAATCCCAACAATACCGCAATGCCCAATAAGATCTCGCACGTCTACTCCAAACTCCTGACGTGTATACAACATCCGAGAGAGAGAGAGAGAGAGAGAGAGAGAAAGAGGAGTGAAGAAGAAAAAAAGAAAAAATCCCTCCAATACCATAATTTATTTCCGGCTCAATCGTCTCCCAGTAAACGCTGTCTCATCACGTCGAGTTATAAAGGAACATATTATGAACGAAAAGGGTGAAAAAAAAAAAGATATAAGGATCGGATATCCCTCCTTTACGTTACGCCTTTGTCCGTTCTGGTTCGGATCGCTTTTATTACATGATTGGATCCTAATGGTGCGGGAGATGGAGGAGCGGCTTCCGGCTGGACGTCTTTGCTTTCCGGAGGTTGGCTGAAAAGAAGATGGGAGAAAAAAAATGAAGATGAAATAACATATGTTGAGGAGGCCATTATCAGCAGTGTGTGTGTGTGTGTGTGTGTGTGTGTGTGTGTGGCTTGTTAGGGTGGAGGGAGCTTGTTACCCTGGTGGGGTCATCTCGTTGGCTTGTTCCCTGCTCCTCTTGCGTTGAGTTTCTTTTTGTCTGTGGCGAAGAAGGGTAGGGGGGAGGGGGGATGGGGGATGGACCCATGGTTTATCGGTGAGTTGGGTTTAAGACTGCTGGCCTGTGCCTTTCATTTTTTTTTTAAGGCCTTTTTAAGGTTTATTTACACCGATTCTCTGGTATTCTAAGGTTTACTTTAAGTTACGAATCATCTTAGAGTACCCTGAGGCTGTTTTCACTCACACACGAAACGCTGGACAGCAAGTAACTCGTACGATTCGTTCTTCGTAACTCTACATAGATTTTCCTGGGGTGGGCACTACGCGCTTGCCTTGCTTTTCAACAAAATATCGGTCGTAAGTACTGGTATGGAAGTATGTAAGTAAGTACGAGCAGACTTACTCTCTTACAAACATACATACAAACACGCACACACACACACACACACACACACACACACACACACACACACATACCAGAGATTCATTAGACTAGTGGCATGTGTAGGGGGAAGAAGAAAGGCGAGAGAGAGAGAGAGAGAGAGAGAGAGAGAGAGAGAGCTGGGAGGTAGGAAGACCAAAGAGTAAGGGGGAGAGAGAGTGTGTGTGTGTGTGTGTGTGTGTGTGTCTCCCTTATCACCCCTCTCCCCACCCAGCCCCCCCAACCTCCCCACTGTCTAGACCCCGGGTGGCTCCCGCTCTTGTCTCCCTCTTGTCTCCCCGTGATTAATTTCCTCCCGCGGTCTGTAAGGAAAAGATTATCGATAGGTCGTGAGGCGAGGGCTCTAGAGAGGTCGTCACGGGTCGTCACAGCTCGAAAGTTTGGGGTTTTAGGAATCTGGGGTCTTAAGGGAGTCGAAGAGGGAGTTTTAGGATACTGGGATTTAAAGGGAGTTAAAGAGAGGATTTTCAAGATACTGGGTTTTAAGAGACTCGAGGAAGGGGGTTTTATGAAACTGGGATCTAAGGTATTCGAAGAAGAGGTTTCAGGGAATTGGGGTTTTAGGGAAAGATAGCGGAAAGACAGAAAGCTGGAAACGAACATATGGAAAGAAACAGAGAATCAAGTCAATGCATACGGCGTCAGGAGGCATTAAGTAAACAGTCTGGTGTTGTCCGTGGGTCAGGAATGTAGTGTTGGAGACACCTTCGCTCTGGTTAGCATTCGTAGACTCCACGAAACTCCTCTAACCTTGATAGAAACACACTAATTCGTCTTCGCTAAGGGTTTCGTTAAACTTCGTGAATGAAGCTTGAAGGCTAACGTTATGGTACACTAAAAGGCAAATGAAGATATACATTGCCTATTACGTACCTACCTGTATGTTCAAGTGTGAATATGAATACGATCATATGAACAGATATAGACATATGGATAGATAGTCAGACAGATACAAAGGTGAATAGATACGTAGATAAACATATATGTATCCTCATACACACACACACACACGCACACACAAAGGAGGAGAAAAATGAATCATAAATCTTAAAACAGAACCAAGCAATTAACGTCTTCCCAGCTTAGAGCCATGTGTTAAATCTCCGTCTCAGATTCTCTTTGTGTTAGGAACGTGGCCACATCTTTCCTGCCACTTCGATATCTCACCACCACCACCACCACCACTACCACCGCCGCCACTGCGGACACCCACTCCATCACACATCATCGTCACTACACTCCATCACCCCCTGGTGTCAACGTAAGACACGCCACAACTCAGGAAAAAAAAAAGAAAGATAATTTCAGATATTTTACTCGTCGTCCTCGCTGGCTTCTGCGCCTCAACTCTCTCTCTCTCTCTCTCTCTCTCTCTCTCTCTCTCTCTCTCTCTCTCTCTCTCTCTCTCCCTCT
>JAYMFT010212831.1:0-11482 GCA_038088735.1 Panulirus argus
CTATATATCTATCTCTCTATATATATATATATATATATATATATATATATATATATATATATATATATATATATATATATTCTCAGGGAAGCAATGAACGTTGGCAAGCAGCCGCCTTATCATGCGTTGTGCATGCCTAGTAATCTCAAGTGTACAAACATTTTCTTGTTTCCCAGAGAGATCTCGAGCTTTCTCCTTCTTGGAAAGGCAATAGCCAACCACCCTGAAGCACAGGTGGAAGGAATACAGCGCTCAGAAACGAAATTCCCAAAATAAAGTGGCAGTCAGGAAGAGTAAAGAAAGAATATCCTTCCGTAATGATAATGTGAGACACAATGAGGCGGGTTGCTGGTGCTCACTCTATTAGAAACGATCCTAAGAGCGTCAATTGCTTGTACCTGTATCGCCTTTGAAAAATTATTGGGAGGAGGTCAGAGTTTTTCTCGTACACTGTATATCTGGGGGATGTTACCGGATTCCGCTTGCTCGAGGGTACACCACAAATGAAAAATCATCTTTGGCGAGAATCTTGCACCGTCAGTTGATAGAGTACAGTCTCGTAAAAGGAATTCTTGCTTCAGAGGAGTCCATACTGTCACTGCTACTGAGTATAACGCAACTCTGGGCTGTAGCAGCCCCAGAGAAAGGAGTCCTGGGTAACACCAGGATCCTTTCAGAAAGGGGTCCTCTGGTAATTATAAATCAGATAGATATATTTGTGGAAGCTAATGGATGTGCATGCTTATACGTTGGTTATATTTATATATCTCACTAATTTGTTTCAGTAGTGGCAATTTCACACGTGACAGTTTCGTAATCAAAATTTAAGTGAGGTGTCAGCCAGAGTAATAAACATCTTAATGACATATAATGACCCATGAGTGTTCCTTGCGTCACATCGATCCTGTTATATACTCTTGAAGAAAGGTGCATTAGCGTTAGGTGATCCAATAACACGGTACAAGGAATTAGAGGCATGTAGAAAGAAATTTTCAAGAGGGCAAGGAGAGGCTGAGCAACGGTTCTTATTCATCACTTGCGCATCACTTGGCCGTCTGATCCCGCCTTCTACCACCACACTGGATAGTCACCTGCGTCAATATGAAGCTTGTTAGGCTTGCATTCTAACCCTGAGTTACATGTATATTCTGAGTCCGACGTTACTCGCTTGAGTTGCTGTATATGTGAGTGGGCGATATCACAGCGCTGATGATGAGAGAATACGAGATAAAGATGTCATGTCGATAGTTTTTCAGTTCGCTTGTCGCATGATCGCAGCAGTCGTTGCCAGGTGTTGCCATCCTCGCCAGCATCACAGATTATTTTTTTCTTCCTCTTAAATATCACCATCTTCTTTGGCAAGGGAGTCCCTGACTTCATAAGGTATTTTTAGACGTACAGATCGAGGTTAGACTGACGGGCAGATGAACACGAAGAATGATAAGAACAAGAGTAATTGTGACGAGCCAGCCATTACACTAAATGGAAATAGTTGCTGGGAAGAAGGAATGTCTTTGTACACGTGTTGCCTTATCTTCATCGTCGGATAGATTTAATGTTTGTAGCAAAGGTTAGGTTCGGTGCTTGTGTTACTCCACACAGGTGTATAAAGCGTCTTTCAGGAATATGACAGTACAATGTTTGGTATGTAACACTCTCAAGTGTTCCTTCGGCGTCCGGTGTCATGGATTTAATCCTCGTCAAACCTCAGCCTTCTTCAAGTCGTGATAAATTTTCCCGGCTTTGGAGTCATCCAGCATAGATTTCCTCCTTCTTCCTTGCTATCTTTTGTCTTCATTTATTCATCCCATTTTTCAGTAGACTTATATTTCGCATATTTACAAACCACCTTCTCTTAAACTCGCGCAATTATTCTCAGTAAACTCATTCCTCCTTCCATTTTCAGAGAAACTTTCTCGTTTCTTTGATGTTCAACCTAACTTATTTTCCATCATCAACGGGTCCACGTTCCAAAGCTTTTCAATCTCTTATCTTTAGAGTCAAACACAACTACTGTTGATATTAAGTTTTACCTATCCGTTTCTTCAAGCTTCAGATTAAGACTCCCAGTGAGTAGCATTTTGTTTCCGTTGAATGCTACGTTGCTTCTAGCAATACCAGAGTGCCTCACCTGTTTGTTATTATCTCCATTGCAAGTTTAGATAACACTTCTTCAGGTATTTGATTTTCAGTGCGTTTAGTTTCGGCTCTGTTCTTTCCTCGCAAATCTAATCACATTTTCTTTAAATACATTTACTTTTAGTTCGAAAACAGTTGCAGTCCTAACTCTACTATTTACAGTTCGCTGGAGACCTCATTTGACTAGTTCCCCTAAAACTTTCCTTCTTTTTCGAGGTCTAAAAGTGCTTCTCTCACCACTGCCTCTGAATAAATGTTGAAGAATACTGGGGAGAGGAAGCACTGTTACCTGACTCCCTTACTTTTCAATACAGCAGAGCGGATCCGACAGTTGACTGAGATAGAGGTACCCAATCAATCTTCGGTCTCGACAGTAGTTTGTTTAATCATATTTCCGTCAGCTTACCTGCTATACTCTATGTAAAACCTTCCCAAAGTCGACAAGAAGAACGCATGCACCTTTAAATCGTGGGCTGTCGATATGTTTCCGTATTATGATCTAAATCCAAACTGATCTTTAAGAAGGTAGTTTTTCTCTGTCAATATCTTCGTTAACTTTGTCCGCATTACTAAAGACACATTGTTGTGAGGCATAACTGTGTAGGTCTGTCAGTTGTTGGTACGTAGGGTTGGGAATCAACTGTAACGCCAGTGATGAATTTTACATTAACATTTGTTTTTATCAAGTCTAAGTACTATTTAAACGCTGTGATTATGTATGTAAGGTAAAAGAAGATTTCAAAACTAAATATTTGAATACTTAACACAGTCTGCAGCTCCTTATGTGACGCGTAAGATACACGGTAGTGACCAGAGCCTAGGAGATTCCTGGTCTTTGTGGATTCCTATTTTGTGAGCCTTTGACTGTCAGAATCCCAAGGAATATGAACCGTCTGCTGTCTGGCTCCAAGGGGGAATGTGAACCTTTGTCTTATGTGATCTTGATTTCCACAAGAATCTGAACCTTTGTCTGTAGATGCATCGGTGTGAGGCTTGACTTGCGATTTTCTTTTTTATTGGAAACCTGATTACTCTCACAATATCCTCAGGCCACTAGCCATTTTCCTACGCGTTTTTGCATCGTTTCCAGTTCCCAATTGGCTTCTGGATTTTATCATGATCTCTGATGGTGTTTTTCCAGAAATAATCGTTCTCAAATCCTTTATCTCTTTTATGGCATCTTCCATGTCATTTTTTTTTCCCCAGATAAGTTGATTAGGCTTTCTGCAATCCTATTTCTTCTGTGTGTATATATACAGGCTTGTGTGCCTTGTCACAAAGGTCTTCAGTATGCTCAACCCATCGTTTTGTTATATCCTCTTTAATCCATTCTTTGTCCTCTTGTATTTTCTACCTGTCATGATTTGATATTCTTTACTTTCCGGTAAACCTAGTGCAATTTTCCTCTTATGACGAATTTTCTGTTTCTTGACGCTGTTCTTGTAACCACTTTTTCTCGCTGCATTTGTTTTCCGCCTCAGTTTATCATTCAGTCACCTGTACTGCTGTTACATTTTTTTTGGTGTTCACGGTTGGACACTATCGCCTCTCTTCCATTCTTTTAAGCATCTCTGTGGCAACCAGTTTCCGGTCGGACACCATCGCCTTTCTTTCATTCTTTCAAGCATCTCTGTGGTAACCTAAGGATTCCTTGCTTTGTCCTTAACAAAGCCCACATATACCTTAACGAATCTTCATAAACCTAATTTTCCTATGAAGCCGGAGCTCTGAGCATATCCAGCAATTATCTTCAAGATGATCTTGCCCAGATGAACTGTTGGAAACAAAGGCGTGCGTCGTCAATCTGTGTCTTCATTTTCAATTTTCATTCACACAACATAGTAGGATGACGACTTCATCACTAAAGGCCGCCAGTAATGGTGCAGACACCAGGAAAACACATCCTCGAGCCGAGGGGAAGTAGCTGCCGCACTGGTTTTATTATAAAAGCCAATGATATATAAAATGTTGAATAAGACGAGGCGCTAAATATAGCGACTCCTCCTCCCAGCCCGCTAGCCATAAACAGACCCATAAAAACTGCGGAGGTTCCGTGTACGTGTGCCAGAAATACGAGTCATGCCCCCTCATGTGTACACACACACACACACACACACACACAAACACACACACACATAAACACATATGCACTTCACTAGCATACAAACATATGTCAAACACATGAATAATGAGACACGTATTCTCGCAACCATAAGGTGTTCGTATGTGGGTGTGTTGCGTGTATGCCAAGATACACCGTGAGAGGTGGATACATTAGCGCCACTGTAAGCACCTACGTCACAGAAACTGGTTCGTGTACACAGACCTAGTTGCATGTATGGCAAGTGGGGGTAGGGGTGGGGTGGGGGGTTATGTAGACGTCTCAACCACACTGAGACATATTGCTTCCATTCACATACCTCTGGCCCAGTTGAGGTTCATCAACCCAGCTAAGGATGCTGTGCAATCCTAGGACAGAGAGGTTCCTTGTCAGCGCCTCAAATAAGATTCATCTTGATCGTGCAAAGGCACGGATGTCCTCGTTGTAGGAAGCCAAATACCAAGACTCGAACCTTGTGATGTTTTCAGTGTTATGAAGGGCGATGTGTGTCATGTCGGGTCTGTGCCGATCACAATCTCAGAGTTGACGTCCTTAATTTACCTGTAAAGATAATGTTCTTGCCGCAAGAGATATTCGGTGTGGAGACTTAGATCGCGTTTGTGGAGATCCTTTCCACTTTGAATCACTTAGTTTTCTACGGGCCTGCTTCATGTCCATCCCTCTGTGTAGACAACACAGTTATTTTTAAAGATTAATCGGTAGACGATAATTATATTTCGCCTACATAACAGGTGCCGGTGTTGAAGTATACCGCCAATTAATATAGCGAACAGAACTTTCGCACTGTATTGCGCAGTCCTGTTCATTATTAATTTATCCTTCCTCAAAAAAAAAAAAAAAAGAAATCCTGTTATCTAACTTCCTGCGATTTTCGCTGTCTTGTCTTATAACATTCAAATCCCTCCCTCCACCTCCACTCTTATACCCTCAATACATTTTGCTTCCTCATCCATTCTCAATCTTACATGCGTAAGGTAATAATTGAAGCAGTTCTTTGCCTCGTCCACCACCCATTTTCGTTTTCCATCTCTGCATGGATGATAATGTCTCCTGAACCTTCTCCCATTTTCTCTAAATTTCTTATATAAAAGAACCCATATACTCCATTATATATCAAGGGTGATATTACACTTCCTTATTATACACCAGGAGTAACATCAAACCATATATCAGTGCACTCCCATAGCCCCGTCTTCATGAACTCCCATAGCCTCGTAATCAATGTACTTCCAAAACCTAGTCCACCATGTATTTACTTTGAGGACTTTTATGCGTCTATAAATGTAATATATGACTTTTACAGAACTCTCATGACTTTTCTATTACTGTCTTCTTCAGCCACATATCAATTTTGTGTCACCTATGCCAACAGTGGTTCTATTATCTGTGTGTTCTTTTCAAAACTCTTTCGTAAAGTCTACATTTGTGGCTAATGTGGGGGATTTTACGTTCAATATTCAGCTTCCGTATTCCTCTTTTTTTTTTCTGAAGGTATATGAACGATTATTATTTTGTCTCATTTGTAAGGATTTTTTCTTTCTATATTCTATTTATCTTGGTTCGAATTTCCTCTTTCAAAGACTCTCAGATTATTTAAACAAGTTCTTATGTCATGGCATCATATCCAGGGTTTGTTGATATATTTGGCTGTAAACAAGACGCTTCACCGGAGTCTTAATAAACAAAGCGTCGGCGGTTATACCTATTTGTCGAGTGTTGGTGTGCCAGACTTTACAATCGCTGGTTATTTTCTCACTGGACAACACCATGACGATTAATTATGCAAGACAACGACTGTGTGTAATTCATTACCTATTTCTGCTATACGGGGAGGGAGTTTTATACTCACGGGGCCCCATCTCGTGTGTAATTAAGTATTTGTTCTCTTTCGAGGCGGGAATTTTGTACTTGTTTGTTTGTTTGTTTGTTTGTATTTGTGTGTGTGTATGTGTGTGTGTGTGTGTGTGTGTGTGTGTGTATGATCAGCTGTGGGTCCTCATCAGGGTTCATCGACACAGTTCACGGCTGATCTAAATACTTCGTTTTTTTTATTTTTTTCATAAGGAGCGAATTTAGAACACATGTACTGAACCCCTCCACTGTAAATCATTTATCAGTTGCCGAAATGACACCCTTACCGTATCAGTTGAGTAATGTTTACAGAAAAAACCCGGGGGGGGGGGGAGAATTTTGTAAACTGTCCGAAACATTTTAAGACAGACGAGTAGGGATAACACAGACAAGTGGTGTAGATACATATGTGGCAGATTATGAAATGTGTTAAGTCTAGATGACCCTGTGGCCTATGGTGCTGATTTGGGTAAGGTACAGTTAGACAGTCAATTAAGATGAAAAGAGACTGGATGTTGGCAAAATATGACCAGATCTTGGATTTCAGATGCGTCAAGTGTTTCCCTACAGGTTGGTGGCTATGTGGTTAGAACCGAGAGAAAAAATTGACATTGAGTCTACAAGGAGATGCATGGAAGCCCTCACAGCAAATTTAGAAAAGATAATTTCTTGTCAAAGTTAATGTCATGTGTTTACGGGCCTCTGTGGTGCTTATTGAACGAAAGGTACATGAAAAAAAGATTCAGACACTGACAGAGAGCTGTCAGAGTGAAGTCCGTCGACCCCCAGCCAGCACTGAGGTGCCGACGGTGAAGAAGAATTCCAGGAGACGAGATGCGAGGGAAAACAAATGAGGGAAGTTTAAAAAGAACAGCTTGATGCTAAACTTTGTCACAGGCTTTGTAGACATCTATGATGACTCTCCATAGCCCGTATATACTCCACCATTGCTTATCCTGTAATATAACCAAAATTTCTATATAGTCTTTTACCTCTCAACTAACCTTCTGTGCATCATGGTTCCTGTGCAACTACAGATCTGTGGCACACAGACCGTGGTACATACTTCACCCACTCATGATATCCGCCGAGCTTCTTAAGATCCGACTCATGATGGTCTTCAAGACTGGAATCAGAAAAGCCAGAATCAGACCCATAGCGTGTGATACTGATTTGTCTTCCAAGGTAATGGAGATGTTTCTAGCAATGTCCATGATGTCAGAGATGTGATATAAGGGCCACTTATGGTTGATTTTTTTCTAAAGAGGAATGAAATTTATTTTTGCAATCTCTGGGAGGATGAAAATGTAGCAACTGTTAGTGAAGACTGAAAAATTAATGAAAGCCTGAGGGACAATTCTGGGAAACTGGGAAGCATTTGTTTAGTTCTGGCGATCAAACACCATCGTGATTAAGAGCTTAGTGAGGATCATGGCGCTAGAGAGCGGTCCGAACATTACACATGATGATACTGGAGTCGGAACTTGAGGAGCATGAATAGTGTTGGTTGAGGAAAAGGAAGGTTGTCTGTCCCCAGGTTTGAGTTCACCTGAACCTTGAAGTCTTATCTTGCGATGCTGTAGTGGGTGAGAAGTGGTCTGGCATGTATTACAAAGTTATATTAGAATGATCTGGCTACGTACCAGGAAGGTTTGCTGTTTTTGGGCTTGAGTGTGATGGAACGGTGTTAAGAACATTGAGACTGCTTTCAGTGGCGAGCAGGGTAGATTTTGCAGAGTTTGATGAAGAAATGTGTACCTTGTGTGTGTCCGGATTGGGGTTATGTTTACATTTGTTTTATGCAGATTGTTTACGTTCTGTGGGCCTATTGACAGATGAGATTAAACCAAGGGAGAGAGGCAGGTCTTGTGGTAAGAATAGACTGGGGAATGGATGGTTCATTAGTTCCATTCCGAGGTTAATCGTTTCAGCTGTGCTGTCAGCATAAATAGATGCATTCCTATTGAGAGAAACTGAGGAGAACTAGCGGCGTCCATCCCACTTAGCCGTTCTGTGGTGCCAGATTGTGTGGGGTATTAAGAAGCAGGAGCATTCGGGTGCAAGTGGTGGACATGTTGTGGAGGGTCGGGCAGTGACCAGAAGATCCCACAGATGGAAATAGGTACATCAGTGGCGTAGCTAAGTGACAAAAGACTCGACGGTATTTACTTTGTCCCGAGTGAGATCGGAGAGGATAGCTGGAGCCTGGACAAAATGCGCACGGTCGCTGACATTGGCCAAGAACGTCTTCTTTTGTTTCTCCCGTTCTCCGACATACTTATGTACTTAAATAAATGTAACTAAGAGGATACTTTCTATCTTGTTCCCAAAAGACCATATTCATAGAAATGCTCATTATTTGATGGTTGTACGTGCGTATGTGAATACAAAATCCCGTAAATAGATTCATCTCACTTGCGTGGTCGGGGGTGTGGAGTGAGAAGTGCGCAGTAGTTATGGGAAGGCGATATTTGTTGCGCAGCCACTGCGGTCTGGGAGCTTGTCCAGAGAAGGGAGTGGCGGGGGATAAGGGGAAATCTTAAGTGCTTCCGCCTTGAATATAATGTTTTGACAGGACTTTGGCACGACTGATTCCTGGCAGATGCTGAGCTTGGATATTGGTTGTTCAGCTGCAAAAATTGGTTTGCCTAACTTCACCACTGGAATACATGACGATGGGCGTTTGTTTCGAACACCTCTGAGTAAAGACACGGCAAAATGCTTCTAAATGGTGATCATTTTTGACATTTTTTTTTTCTGTATCGAAAGCTTTAGTATCAGATGAAGATACTAATCAAGACCGGGTACTATATGAAATATGAAATAAGTGCAATTCTTTCTTTACCTTCTTTTGCAGGGCAAAATACACTTGTTAGAGAAAAAGAAAGACTAGGAATGAATTGAAGAGACAGGGAGCTCATCTTTCACTTCCTGCTTCCACAGCCTCTCCCCGACAGTCACCCATGTACACCTACATCACTCTGAGCATGTAGTGAACTTCGCTAAGGATTAGCAAAGGACAGTGTAAGGAATAGGACAAGTGTGTGATGCAAATGTAGCGATATTAAGGCTAACTAGGTAGCCTTGTTTCGAAGAGACAGAAACCAAGACATAATATGGAGGGCGGCTGCTGTCTACAACCTACTGACACGGAGGGTGTAAGATGGTTCCGGGCGTCACTTCACCACTCCTGAGTCAGGAGGGCAGTACTTCCCAAGGCGGCTGTTGTCTACAGTCTGTTACCTATAGTCTGTGCTGTTGATTGCTTTTAGGAGAGCAGCAATGTAGAGCTGATTTCTTGCTAGTTGATCATGTATGGCGAGCAACATGGTATGTTAATTAACATGGATGTAGATATTAACCACAAGGTGACGCAGTCTGTGTCTCCGTACAGCGCCAACACGAACACCTTGTCTACGCCGCCTTGTCTGGGGTGGTGGCTGCCCCGCGGAGTGGTGCCCCCTAGGGGTACAATAATCATGCATGTGTCTCCAAAAGGGGACCCTGATGGTAGCTGTATGTTGCTCCATCCCATATTTGTGTTGAAACTGATAATCATAGGCTTTTTAACTTTGTGTTTTATGCTTTCTGTGTAGTGTTCCAGAATTCTTGATTACTGTGATGTTTATGTGAAGTAGATAACCTTTGTTATTGTTGCAAGGCCCCTTAGGTAGTGCTTAGTACCTGTGTTGCATGGCATATTGACTAACATGACTTTATCTCTCTTTCTCCAGCAGGTAAGGTCAAACCTGGGTACGCAGCCGCTCCTGCAGGTGAGTCCTCTATCTTATTATTACGTGAAGGCCCCTTGTTCTGGCCACCTGTGCCGTTTCTTACCACTCCAGCTGTAGAAATGTCTCTGTCTGCCCCTCGCCTGACATGACTGACTCTCCTTGCTGCACCAGCAGCCCACCACCTTCCGTACCTGCTCAGGTCAGAAGATCTGTCGCGGGTAAAAATAGTCATGGGGCCCATCGTCCCCAGCCTAACTCATTTTCTTTTCTGACGTGTTGTCATTACTCAGGTCAGCGCCTACCCTTCTCGCCCCCATCACCCCTACTATGTTTTTCAAGGCTGACACACTCCGCGGTGGTGTGTGTGTGTGTGTGTGTGTGTGTGTGTGTGTGTGTGTGTGTGTGTGGTAGGTGTTGCGGTGTGTTGCCTGGGTGTGGTGTGTGTGGTACACAATGCCTGGGTATTCCTACGTCTGGTAGGCCAAGCCGGAGAGAAGGCGAGCAGCTCCTCACACCCCGGTATAATAAAGCTCTTTGCAAAAGTATCGTTTTCTTCACAGTTCTTTTATTTACTAAGCCAAAATTATATTTCTGACCTGATGCGGTGGTCTGTGTCGGGGGAGGAGGGTGTGTGGATGTCTGCAGGGAGACCATCTCGGCCTCCTGCCATGTCTCCCTGAGTCACACGGAGCAAGAGACGTGATCTCCGCACACACCAGGTCTCCACTTGCTGTGCCACTTCTTACTGAGGTAGTTACGACCCGGTCTTAACTCGCGCTGTATGGGGAACGACCCAGCATCAGGCACACTTCGGTAATGCTTTGGCTCTGGCGCTATGATGAGGCATTTCAGAATACGTAGGAGAGTGCAGGCTGGTGCAGCTGCTGCCTTAACGCATCGACGGATATAGCCTCTTACTTCAGCTTCCTGGTAGGCCTACAGCCTGTCAGTAGTCCAGTCCCCTCCTCCACTTCCTTGTAGAACCTCAGCCTATCATTGGTCCAGCCACATCCTTCACTCCAGCTGGTCGGCCAAGACAACCGTCTCCTTCATTTCCTGTTTGTTTTTTGGGTTGCGTTGCTCAGGGTTCCCTGCACCCTACGCCTCCCTTGGCCCTCCTCTCGCTCTTGTGTCACCAGCTCGACAACTCCACCTTCTCTTGGCAAGCCTTCCTTCCTCCGTTCTATCTAAATGTCCGAGTCATCTCAGCTATGTTGCTTCCATCTTTCTTTGCTGCGAGTGCGTTCGTTATTTTCCTTATTCTTTCGTTTATAAATCCATCTCTCCTTGTTTCCCAAAAAACTTGTTTTCAGTGTTTTCTATTCAGTCCCTCGTCTTCTTATAGATATCTTCGGATATCATTGCCCAGTTGTCCGCCCCTTAAGTTGGTATCGGTGTAAGTGTGCTATCAAAAATAATCTTTACTTCTTTGGGTACAGAATAATCTTTTGAGATGGTACGTAAACGCATCTACATTTGTCATTATGAGCTTATAAATGTAAGATCGGATAGGAATTGGCAAGAGTACTTATGTAAAAAAAAATATAATAATGATAAGGAAGGTATGATTAGGTGTGTGGTGCTTGTAAGAAGAAGATGGTAGGACTAGCCCGGTAGTCCCGTTTTGATGAGACAG
>JAYMFT010212842.1:0-25340 GCA_038088735.1 Panulirus argus
GGGATATATATATATATATATATATATATATATATATATATATATATATATATATATTCAATGGTGATATTTTCACATGTCAAGGAAATATGGCTGCCGACAGGAAGAATAAGATTATCTAGCCCCCAACCACATACTTCCTTGCATTACATTTACCGTTATCAATATTTTACTTTTGTTTACCTTAGATGATAAAAGAAGATTATATATTTTCTTTGACTTGACGGAGGCAATTCAAAGAAAAAAGATTAAGTATGTACTGCCTGGAGCTGGTTTTTATAAATTCTCCTGTTATCTAGCCTGAAGCTAAGAACGAAAAATATACCTAAGACCAGTAAAGCACCTCGTACCGTTATGGTAAAAGCCATGTTAACTGTTAGGCACATACCAGGTCAGTGGGGTAATGTAGTTTACTCTGTCTCATAGCAGATACTCTGGCGACCTGGGTGTGTCTTCGGGGTAGATGGCCATCGCCTGTAGCTGTTGCGAGTCCTGCCCACACTATCATTCATCTGCCTTTAAGTAATTATCAAGACGTTCCTCCTGTCTTCAAGCAATACTTAGAATCTTAATGGTTGCTCTAAATCACTGTAACTGCCGTAAGAAAAATGTGGTAATGCTGGATGATTGTAAGTAACTTTGTCAATCTTTGCTGTAGGGTGGAATGATGATTGGAAGATTGCAGATGTTTTCATGCTCTAGCGTAGGTTAGGATTTATGTGCTGTCAGGTCGTGTGAGACAACTAGCCGACCAGTCGGTCAGCCAACGAGGCAGTTATTGATAAATTTCTACAGATGGAATTAAGAATGGAAGAAGCGATCGAACTTTTTCCTTTACCCTCCGTGATGTCAGGTTCTCCTGGCCATCCCCTTTTGCTGCCTAAGGGGTACTTTCTTGATGTATCTTACCGGAGGGGCGAGGGCAAAGGAGGTAACTTCCCAGAGGCATAAATCCTCTGGTCACTTTCCCGTGGCTTAACGCTCAGGGCGCTTCCTAGAATAAGTCACTGTACTGCCCACTGGTCGTCATGCGGTAGGAAGGTACTCTCCCTAGTAGTCTTAGATGGGGTACTGTCCAAACATCTCTCTAAGACACTCTCGGGGACGATAATTTCATCCATCTCAGGAACGTGTCTTTATAACACTCAGATGTGGCACCTGGTGTCTCTGCCACCTCGCTCACAACCCTTTCCTGAACATTGGAGTTCGACGGAGGAAATTTGTGAATTCTCCTGTTGTTGCCTGATGAGGAACTCCTCATTAGATCAAGATGTGTTCATACACAGTTTCTCTTCCCACGAGCTGTTACACATAATACGTTCCCGGATCATCCAACCTATTCCTGTGATTCCGCTCGAAGAGGTAACATTCGTCACAACATTAACATGTTCTTTGTGAATGTAAGATTCTTATCTTTCTTTCCTTTTTTTCTGACTTCAGTCAGTTTTTAGCACGCGTGTGTGTGTGTGTGTGTGTGTCACATTCACAACACCCACCCTCTTCCCTGTTCCCCTCCCCCACGCGTCACACTCAGCCGTTCTCCTCCCTCCCTCCTTCCCTCTCTCCTAGCTCGTCACACCCGCCAGTGTGTGACGGTGAAAGTAACAGTGCCTCCATAGAAAGCAATTATGATTTTATCCTCCCCTTGGTAGCGTAACGACATAATGAGAAGGAAAGTCTGTATAGGTGTTGCAAATATAGGGACGGACCTGAATATATCAGGTCTAGACCTCTAGACATTTAAACACAATCATATATACAGTCCGTCTCCAAAGCTCGGACTCACATATAGAATTTTATGATTACCTTTAGTTTAATCAATGGTTCAGTTACATGACAAAGTGGTGTATCCATACCCATGAGTCTTTCATGGGTGTGCAGATTCGTGTCATACAATCTAAACTACAGGTAAATAGTGAATTTTGTCTGTGAGTCCAGACTTTTGTGACTCTGTTCATTGCTAAGCCTCAAGTAGATAGAAAAAGTGTTCCGCTTTATGACGTGCGATAAAGATATCTTAAGAAGAGATGAATACTATTGTCTGGCGTTCAAAACACGTGTCGACTTCACCGTTCTCTCGAGTCAAAGGTCATCACGTAGCAACCGTGTGTGTGTACGAGTGACGCCATCGTCGCCTTGCGTCGTAAACGCTACAGATCTGGATATATTCCAGCGACGTCTCGGTCCAGGAGTCGCATGACGTCCCTGCTGGCCTTGCACAAGACGCGTGGCTCAGGCGCTCCCGGACGTCGGGGTTTGTAGTGTTGTGTGTGTGTGTGTGTGTGTGGAAGACCCACCCATCTGGGGTGCCCTGGGTCACATCCAATAATCACTTGTACAACGATGATGGTTATTGTTATGAAGCCGATCCCGTCTGTTTTCTGTTGGTCTTCTTTTTTTTTTTCCAAAAATTATGGACGAAAACAAAAGTCGTTCCTTTTCTCTCTTTCATTTCCCTCCGGCGTTGCGTCAGACGCACGCGCGCACGCCTTGCCTCACGCCGTCACACGCGCGTGCAGCCCACGCGCGCTCAGCCCCAGCCAAAATAAGGCAACAACCTTGCATTTAATGATGCAGTAATTACACTTTCCCGACATGAACAGAGAGCTGGAATTGGCTCAGATTTCGAAGAGGGGAGGAAAGGAGGGGGTAGGTGGTGGTGCGTTACGGTGCGTGACGGAGGTGTTTAGAGTCGGTGAAAGTGCGTTGGTGTAGCAAGGGTAGTTAGAGTGTGTGATGAAGCAGATTATACGTGTCTCTTTCAGATTATTGATAAAAAAGGAAATATCTTAAGATTCTCCACAACATGCTATATAGTTATATACTAAACAGAATAATTTTCTTTATTCACGCATTAAAATACTCTTAAAACAACAGTCTAACAGTTGTATAAATAAATGCAAGGTAGAAATCTACTCTAATAGAGGGGCGGTGGCATGAATCAGTAACTATGCGGATCTGCAGCCATGACCGGCGCATGAGATGATGTGATCAAAACCAGACATGAACACATGATGGCCATGCAGCGCGACGCATGCCGTGCTCCCAGAATAAAACTAGCATGATTAAGACGATCAGACACGCGATTAAAGTGACTACTCTGAGAACTAGAGAATCTAGTATAGTTACCAATGAGAGAATTTGGCAGTTTTCTTTATAGGATGTTTACAGTTTTCTTTAATCTATCTTTCTCTTGCTCACTGAATCCCTTCTCACTAACCCCCTCCAAGAAAGATAAGAATTAAGAATCCTAAACCCTCCTAAACCCTCCCATTCTCGCAACCCGACCAGCCAGTCCAATACTCCTGCAAACCCTCCAAGACCCCCTACCAGTTGTCCTTCACCTCTCCAGAAATACCTAAAGTTAACTCTTCTAAGAACCCTTCAAGAAACAAAACCCCTCCCAGGGGCTTCGTCTCTTGGATACCTCTCTGTTCTCTCTCTCTCTCTCTCTCTCTCTCTCTCTCTCTCTCTCTCTCTCAAGCACACACACACACACACACACACACACACATATAACTGTATGTTTATACGCTTGATGCACCATGTGTACGGAATGCGGATCTAACATTTCGAGTAAAAAAAAGATAAGCTTGTGCAAGATGGGGAATTTACCAGTGAGAAAGAACCTTAATCACTTGGCTTGACACACACACACAGAGTAATGTTGCAATCCTGAACACAGAACAAGGATTGAACAAGACTTTTGCAATTCAGTTTCTTTGGATGTTTACAACGTCACGTACGCAAACAAGACCGTGTATTATTGGCTCTTAAGCTCATGACGTCATATAGATGGTCTGATTCTTATTGGTTGTGCATATCATGAAACCACGCCCTCAGCCTTGATTGGTGTCTCGTGGTGGTAGCCGACACTGACGCGAGAAAAATAAGTCAAAGAACAGAAAATATACGGTAAAGGCAGTGAGAATGGGTAATGGTTACTGGAGTCGATAGTAGCATTATGACATCTAATTTTCATTGTTGTATTAGGACTCATGGGACGAGTCTGTAGTATTTGTAGTGGGAGGAGGAGGAGCAGCAAGCACAGAAGAGCAAAAACAGTTTTGGTGACACAGATAACTGGGGGTGTGATGATTTTAGGGAAGGATGAACAGCTAGGATGGCTAAGTGCCGATTGTCCTGTTCTGGTTTCGAGAACTATTGGGTCCGTGCGTGGCTCATAGTCAGCAACGCTAATAATTCTACCATATATATATATATATATATATATATGTGTGTGTGTGTGTGTGTGTGTGTGAAACGATCATATTTCACAAACATTTTACGAGGAAGAAATGGATGCCACAGCTGACCCAGGAAGTTCTGCAGGTCATCAACCCTGGGTGTGCTTCACCCGACCTCTCGCTTATGTAATTAATAACTAATCACTGTGATTCAAACACACTTCCTGTAGGTCCCCCGCCATGTGTCTCTTAATCAGAGTGGCCAAACACCTGCTTCTTCCTCCCTCTTCCGTGTGTGACTCGTATATATACACGACCACTCAGCTCCCCAGGGCTCTGGCGTAGGTGCCCAGGAGGGTGACTGGTTCGACGCGGCGCCCGGCCGAGCTCAATAGCTAAGTTCGATGATACGACGTTGTCAAAGACTCTAGGGTTCTAGTTCTTTAGAAAGCTCTAGCGGCCGTAGCCAGAGTGGAGAGGAACAGCCTCTGAGAGAGATAAAATCTCTTTCTTCATCCTAGGAGCCAGAAAGATAATGGTGATTATAGGATCTCAGATCTGGGCTTGAAGTTGTCTATTTGAGGACGTGCGGAGTAGGGGAAGGAGTAGCTTGCTGCAAGAGGAGACTTGAGGAGCCCTTGTAGAGTCGACGAGATGGTACAGAGACTGGTGTTGGTGTGGGTCTTGCTGGCTTCCGCCTCACAGGTGAGCGGTCTGAACTTACTGCTTCAGTTCTGTACTTAATAATAAACGCCCTTTCTCTCCTTCTTTGAAGTTACTTGAGGGACTTGTGGGGTTAGCAATGTCACATATATATCTATGACTCGGCGCGGGAAAACTGTTGACACCCCCCGAGGTATTTTGTGTGAGAGAGACGTGTCACTGGATGTAGTCTTTCCTGGGAGATCTCTGGAAGATTGTAGGGAGCCAGTTCAGTAGAGGCCATGGCTCGGGTCATCCCACCAGGCGAATTGGGAGGTAGAACCTCTTAGATGCCAACCTTTTTATCTAGATCCCCAGTTTAATGTGGCTGGGAGCGAGGCAATGACATCGCAAAGTGTATGGCTCAGTCACCAGGCAGCAATTAATCAGCTTATCACCACTGTCAGTAAATAGAAAATGCTTTATTCTCACATGCACTCAGATAGTGTAAGAGTAAGATCGGTAGGTCACTCTTCAGTACAGTATCTACCTGCCGAGACGAGGGTATAAAAGGGAGGTGAGTGAGTGAGGAACTTAAGAAGTTTTGACGAGAGTTGTACGCGTCTTCTGTCACCCCCTCCAGACTTGGGCCCGGGCGGGGAAGCATGACTCGCTTCTCCATTGGTACGACGAGCTCCTTGACGCCCTCGCGAGGCCTGTAGCGGAGGGCCGCGAGGAGGACCTCCCCCTCACCAACAACACCGTAGAGAGCGGAGGGGGTGGAGGAGGTCATCTTTCAAGAGACGCCTCCACTGCTGCCGTCACCACTGGTGGCGGTGCTCAGGGCAAGACCTCTGCACCACCGCCAGAGCCAACCACGACCACAGCAACTGCCACGACCACTTCCAATGCAGCAACCATAACTCCGACCACCATTGCCACAGTCACCGAATCCTCAACGTTGAGTAAGTACCAAGAACAGTAGAAGTAAGTGTACATTTAGCCCTCCAAACCATGGTATTCAAGAGGCCAGAGTGTCAGATATGTATACTGACGACGGACGGTAGTTTAGGCGACTAGTGAGTGTGTCCTGTCTGTATCTGCAGACTGTGGAGCCGTAGTCGATGGTGCGGTGGCCAGCCAGGGGGTCCTCACCACGCCGGGCTACCCGCAGCAATACGAACCTGGGCTCTTCTGCGCCTGGACCATCCGAGTGAGTGATGCCTTGTCTTACATTTGGTAGAAATCTCTCTACTCTCTCTCTCTCTCTCTCTCTATAGCGCTAGAAGTTCTAAGTATATTATATGTCAGGTTATGAACAACGTCTTGTTTACCTCCCACAGGGCGGGAAAGGGAAGCGCGTTCGCCTTGCGTTCGACGACTTCGAGGTGACGCAGGACGTCGGATGCAACGGCGACTACCTGCTGGTGTCACCCACAGGTCAGTTGTGGCCAGGTGACCCTTCCCCCCCTCCCCCTCCCGGGTCCGAGATCAGTGGCCAGGTGAACCTACAGATTGAATTCAGGTCAGTGTTCACGTGACCCCCAAAGTTTTCAGGTCAATGACCAGATGACCCTACTAGATCAGAGGTCAATACAGCATATCCCACCGCTATGTTGCATGCACCTAGGTCAACATTACGAGCCTCAGGTCATCACTGCCGGTCACAGATCACACTTGCCAGGTCAGCAGGATATAACCCTACAGGTGTCTCTTCATCTGATGACTGACAGCTTCAGGATGTGCCTCCAGCTGAACAACGGGAAGTCTACACACACTTTACTCCATGAAGCAATAAGATAAGAGGGAAAATGGATTCCTGAAACCTTTAACCATTAATTGCATTTTATATGATATACATCACTGTACTCAAAAAAAAAAAAATTTCCTTGCAGCCATATTTCGTCTGTGCAATGGCCTTCCCCTACCACTAACCTGACGTTATATTATCTAATTTGAAAACAGATCCTGATGAAGAAATCTTGCAGCACCCATCCTTGCTTCTGTGCTTGTGCCACTCTCTCTCACTCTCACTCGCTCTCTTACTCCTGTAGGCTTCCCCAACGACACCAGCGCCGTCCATATGTGCGGTACGGACATCCCCGAGGAGTTCCTGAGCGACAAGGACTCACTGTACGTGGAGTTCAGATCCAGTCCTGACGGCGACACCTGTCGGGGTTTCTCCGCCAGGTACTCGCTCGAGGAAGGTGAGCATCGAAAGATGCCTCATTCTCTTACTTCTTTCTTTTCCTTTCTTCTTGATTTCTCCTTTCCTTTTCCTCCTTCTTTTTGCAGTGGGACAGTTTTTGGATCTCTTGAACAGTCTGTTTGTTTCTATCTGTCTATTGTACTTACACTTATCTTTCTCATTCTTTCTTATTCTAATCAGTCATATGCTTTATATATCTTCTTTTTCAAAAGGCTTTGTCTCGCATAATCATTTCTTATTATTCATAAAGAATGTGACTTGTATCCTTCACATCAGTAGATACAATTAGTATATGACTGTCAACAGTTGTGGTGACGTGTGGAGACGAAGTATCCTTCCTGGAGTTCGACTTCGAGAACCCAGAGTACCCACACCAGACCAGGAATGAAACGAGTCACTGCCAGCTGACCATATCCCATGACTGTGAGGTCCCCATCTGTCAAGTAAGGTACGTGCCGTAGATCATAGATATATTATAGTTACTCTTCAAGATTACTTTTCTTTGATGAAGAAGATATGCTGTTTTCTTTGACACTAAAAGGTTTATGGGTGACTATAGAGAAGAATTATCTATGTGACTTGTGCCTGGATTCACCGGAACAAAAAGCGGGTGGTTCAAAATACATACATGAATATAAATTTCAAGTAAAAAGACTGTGCAGACATTCATACTTTTTCAACCAATTCACTTCTTCAACATACATGTTTTCAACTGGAGCATACGGAATACGTACAGTAACGGCGGAGTACATACAGCAATAGCGGGATGCGTACAACAATAGCAGAATGTATGCAGCAACAACGGAATGTTTACAACAACAGCGGAATGCGTACAACAACGACGGAATGCGTCCAACAACGGCGGGATGCGTACAGCAGCAACGGAATGCGTACAGCAACAGTGGAATACTCACTGACTACACTTTATTGTGTGACTCTGCCAGGGCTCAGATGACAGTACCCCAGCTAACTTAAGGATTATCCCATACCCTTGGAGCAACCCATTAGGTAGTTGGCTGTTGACAACAGCCGCCCACGGTGGTACTACAGTCCTGACTGAGGAACGTTAAAGTGGTGCCCGAAACCATCCTACACTCTCCATGTCAGGATTGCTGGTCTTGCTTCCTGTCGCATCAAAATGGGACTCCCGAGCTCAGGAGTCGGCAACTTTTTTTTTTTTTTCCGTTCCTTAATTCTCTATATTTTTCAATTAGAGCCCGGCCTTGATGTGGACTTTTGTCCGTGACTGGAGCCTTCAATATATAAAAAAAGAATACTTTTCCGGTGCCATTTCGACGACAAGAGATTAAGAAATATTTCGCAACTTACTCCGCTCTTCATTCGCTATAAATCATCAGGGCGCAAAGTAATACTTTATCCGCCATTGATACACAAAAGAAGTCGTACAGTATTTTATGTGTTTGAGAGCTATAGTGGAAATGCCTGGCCAGTTTTGTGTTATCTTCGGAGTTCTAAGTGTTCTTTGCTTGTTATGCCGTATCATATTTCAATCAGTTAGTCGGTGCATGATATGTATAATGCCTTACTATTCTTGAGTTACCGACCATTTTATTCCTGGACTAAATTCTGCGTACATACAAAAACTCATTAAAGATTATGTGATCGCTAATGATCCTTCTACTTTTTTTTTTTTTGTCTTGTTAGAGAGAATTTCTTATTTATCTTCCAGTCATCACATAATCTAATATTGCTGCCATCAAACTTCATACTCTTGAAAGAAAAAGAAAAAAAGCAGTAGCAGAGAACTCTGAATAGCTAGCTGTCAAGGTTTGACCAAAAACAGAAATATCAAGGATGATACTTCGATGCAGGCATCCTTTCAGAGGTGCATTTGAGACAGCATATATTCACGAAAGTAGACAAATGGAAAAATATACCAAAAAGAGACATTCAGTGTCAAAGTAGAAGGAAAAACGAAAAAAGAAAAATCTAAAACATACAGAAAACGGAAGGACAAAGGACAGAAAACGTTATACGAGAATGTAAACAGATAACGTGTGGTGTCATGTGTGAGTGAACCTGTTTATTCGGACATTCCAGGGTAGACTTCCTGGAGCTGGAGCTTCAGCCGCCGGAGTACGGCAACTGCGACGGTGACCAGTTCATGGTGAGATCCAACGAGCCGGTGCCCGTCGTCTGCGGCAGCAACAGCGGCCAGCACAGTGAGTGTTGCCAGCACCAACCTACAAAATTGTTGACCGTATGTTGCCATAAGAGAAGGACGAGAGAAATGTTGGTGCTTGGGTCAGGTCACGGTGGTTCTTCCCGGTCAACCAGCTTGCATATTGACCAGAATTTGATGCCTTACTGTCTCACAGCTGTAGGGGATATTTCTATAACTGACACAAATTTCTTTATTTCGTGTTTCTGACGTCCAAAGAATTATGAACCCAACCTTTAACTTCATATATGAAGGCGTCATATACATGCTTATGAAATTTTGAAAAGTAACAAACGGGAAATTATATCAATACTCCTATGGCTGTAAATGTCGGATCTTCATTTACCATTTCTGTTATCAAATATTTCCCTGATCGTTTATGTGTTTAAGTAACTGAAGAAAATTTTCAGTTCTCTTGGTTACTGATTATCATTTCTAACGAGTGTCGCTTTTCTCGTGTCTCCTCTCCTGGACTGGCTGGTTGGTTGGTTGGTGATGACGCTGGTGGTGGTGGTGGTTGTGTCCTTGGCGTCTGTGGACAGTGTACGTGGACGTGACGGGACGTGCCAGCACCAGCCTGCACGTCCTCACCTCCCCGGTCTTCCCGAAGCCTGTGGGTCACATCACGGACCCTGACACAGGCGACACTTTCCCGTAAGCACCCTTGTCTGTTGCGGCACTGTGAGAGAGAGAGAGACTTTCCTTGATTACGAGTGTTTATGACGATATTTTGACAAAAAAAGGCAGAGCTATAACGCGTATCGCTCACCGGAGGATAATCTAAGGTTACTACTTTTCAGACTTCTCTTTGCTGTCTGAGTTTAGTCTCCTCGCTCTATGCAACTGTGTGTGTGTGTGTGTGTGTGTAGGATACTGTGAAAATTCCCTTAAAAATCTCACAGAGCTTTTGTAGGGACCTGTAAATTACCTCTTTTGACGCCCACCCACATCACCCATCCATCCACCAGGCTCGAGTGGAGGCACGAGGTGGAGGACAACAGGAGGTGGAAGGTCCGCGTCAACCAGATCCCCTGTGACTGTGGCTATGACCACCTCAAGACCTCCAGCCCCAGGGGTGAGTAGCCCAGCTTCAGGGGAAGAGAGACCACAAAGGGTGGTGGTGTGTGGTGTAGTTTGCGTGGGAATCTTTACTGTGATATTCGTTTTGGATATTCGTTCTGGGTTCGAATATTCGTTTTATAGGTTCCTGGTTCACCTGACCCACCTATGCATACACACCTCTCCCCTAATCCTCCTCCTCCTCCTCCTGCAGCGCCCACCGGCTGCCTACAGTACCACGTTGGCGTGCGGGAGACGCTGAGGAGCTTCAACTTCGACGGCAGCAAACTGGACTTCGACCCTTGCTGGAACGGCACTGAGAGGGACTGCGGCAGGCGGGTGTGGACGGGTGAGAGCAGAGAGAGAGAGATTGTTTAAAATAACTCTTGTAAAGAGAATAACTTGTTTCCTTTTATTAGTGTGAAGTAACAGGTTATGTACGCCTCAACCAACCCTTTATGATGAGGACGAAGCAAAAAGGACAGATGAAGAAATCAGGTGGACATTTACATATCGTGAAAGACTTGTAACTAATGTACACTTAGATTTAGGAAGGTCATGGCAAGAGGTCACAGTAAGTGCCACAATAAGGAAGGCACAACAAGGTCACAACAAAGGGGTCAAATCACGAAGGTCACAACGAGGTGGTCAAAACATGGGGGTCACAAATGTGGGTAACAACTAAGTAGTCACAATAAGGAGATCACAACAGTCAGGTCATCTCAGGGGTCATGCTAGGGTTAGTATGGCTAATGACCCGGTACTGGTCACCTTTGGCAGGTCACCTGAACAACCTGGACTACCACGTGTGTGTGCGGGTGGCTGAGGGCTACTGTGGCATCATGTACACCCCCACAGGACGGGAGTCCTTCCTCCTCACGGGAGAGGCAAGATACAACGGCTCCCACGAGAGGCTGAACCTCGTGAGTACCCGTGGAATCACCTATTCGTAATTACCTCTGTGTATTGAACGGGTAGGGAGTTCTACACTCGTGGGGCTTCGTCTCTTTCTGTGTACAGGAGGGAGTTCTGCACTCGTAGGGTCCCGTCTATTGAACTCTCTTCATCATATTGCTTTAAGAACTTCTCTTTATGAGTATGTGTGTGTGTGTGTGGTAAGATATAGTTTCGAATGTGTAATCTTTACGTTTAATTGAGGGTGGTGTGTATGTATGTGTTGGACGGGGGCTAAAAGAGGGTCGGTTTATCCCATGTCAGTGGTGGTAATGACGCGGAAAGATGTAGGAGCCTCTCCTGGTGTGTGGGCGTGTTGAGGGAGGGATCGCTACGGACGTCTGTTCCTGTAAGTGGAGTCTGGTAGATGTGTACACATCTTGTGTCGTGAGGCAGTGACCAGATGTATGATGTCAGTGTCATGGATTGGTATGGTGTTGTCTGGTCCTGGTGTGCCGTGGTTCCACCTCCCTTATTAAGTTCTCTACTTCGTCATGAACTTCGGCTGAAAAGGAACTTGGATCATGTGAGAGTTTGCAAAATGTTCATATTTATTTCTTGTGATGCCCCCACGTTTTATTCATTATCTTATTGAATGTTCTGCCACATTTTTCATCATTTAAGGAGGCACAATTTCTTGCTTTTTCCAAGAAACCCCTAATATCTCTTCTTTATTCTTTACCCTCACTTACCTATTGGCCAACTTCGTGACCTTTTTGCTTCTCTCCCCACACAGTTCGGATCAGGGCACTGCCAGTCGGACTATGTTCTGGTGCCCAAGAGTCGCACCCCTGGCGACAACGACCCCTGGAGCCACGACAGGTTCTGCGGCATGGCGCTCGGCAACTACGTCGAGGGACCGATCGTCAGTGAGTCGCTTCGAGCTGTTCGTTACTGAAAATATTGTAAATAAAGATCCATTGCAACCGTTCTTTGGCATCAGATGTAATTCTTCTTGATATTATAATGCTCTCACTAATTCAGTGTTCCTTCCGCCACACAGGCTACTCCACGCCCTTCTACGTGCAGGTGAAGACGGACGAGGACGAGTTCTCGAGCAGTGCCGACTTGGAAAACCGAGGCTTCGAACTCGAGTATACGCAACTCCCCTGCTCCGGACCTTACCTCTTCAACTCCGACCAAAAGTTCAGCGGCTGAAGTTACTCCCGACCACCCACCACCGCCCATCCCTGCCCACCTGCCCTTACTGCTCCTGCGTCGGCGTCACCTCCACCAACCAACCTCACCACCTTCAGCCACACGACCTGTCGTATGAGTACCCGAACTGGCGTAACGCAGTTAGACGAATCATGCTCTCTCCTCTACGGCATATCCGAGCTGATAGCCCTCCTTTACCAGCATGAAGCCCAGAAATAGGAAGACATCGCTAGAAATACGGACTAATCCGATTACAGATTTCGACGCGGTACACGGCCGGATTGCGGAAGTGTTGTTCTCCCAGTCCCAAGATGACAGCGACTTATGCTCCGCTGCCGCTGTGAGAGGCTGGCGACGCACGACACGCTGGCCAGCGAGCAATCAACTCTAACTG
Organism: Panulirus argus; assembly: GCA_038088735.1. Taxonomy (NCBI): domain Eukaryota; kingdom Metazoa; phylum Arthropoda; class Malacostraca; order Decapoda; family Palinuridae; genus Panulirus; species Panulirus argus. Next base: position 12,786 of record JAYMFT010212842.1, read on the forward strand.
CAGAACAGGTCTCCAACATAATCCTACTATTTGACAAAATCCGCTAAAACCCATTGAACCAATAGTAAGAACTGTTATTACATCTAGTGTCGTTGAGGTAGTTAGAGGAGTAGAATTAGTAGTTACGGCCTTAACTGTAGTTATGAGAAGTTACAGTTTACCAAAGTATATTTCCTAGAATTTCATCTATTTGGGATGTCTATATTTGTTCTCTGCATCATACTGTAATTTCAAATATCTTATCATTCCCTAGTTTAGTTGAGTTTGTTCTTTTTATTTTCCATTTTCATTTTTCTCTTGCACCAATTTCAATACCAGGTTCCAGAAATGTTCCCTCTATCCAAATTTTATCCCAATGATTCGAGATGATTATTTTTCTCTTTTATCTTGGGTGTGAATTTAAAGTAACAGAAAGCACAATAAAAGACTATTCATAATGTACATGAGATGTCTATTACAGTACATCCAAAATTTTCTGTAAATAGTTATGTGGAAACTGTGATGAAAATGAGGCTGTTATCCATGGCAAGTAGAGAGAGAGAGAGAGATTCTCTTCTCTTCTGTAATCAGATATAAACATTATACGCAATCAGGCTTTAGGACCATGAAATTCCATCATATATAACTAATTGACTGTTAACGCAAACATGTAATATCCTCTGAGGCTTAGTGAACAGATTGTCTATTTCACTTTGGCCATAATACGATGGATTATGTACCTGAACATCACCTGAAATTTATTGCTCTGTTTCGTCGCTTGCACAAATTTTATGGTTCACTACCTGTAAATTAACAGTTCGTGGCAAAAATTTTTGAAGGTGTGAGAAGGACGCTGGGAACCATAAGAGAACAATGAACATTTGTTCACGCGAGCCACAGTGTAGTAACAACGGGAGAGGAATTTCCGTAGAGTTACTTTTTCAGACTGTGTTGGATCTCTAACTTAAGGCTGATGGTCAAGACGTGCGGCACGTCCTACCGTGAGGATGTTTACAGGTGTAAACTATGTAGCTGATGTTGTTTACAACGATCAGTGTAATCTAGACTGGTAAAACCTCACAGTTAAGTGTCCTCTCTTCCTCCCTCTCTTGAATCGGACACTCCCCCTCGCTTATCCTCCCCATAGCCTTTCCTCCCCAACCTAACCCCCCATTACCTCTTCCTTCTCCTTCTCCTCCCCAATCCCACCAATCAACTCCTCCAACGCCAATAGCTCCTACCTACCTCCCCTCCACCCACCTCCTCCTGTCAGTCATCTGGCACAACACAGCAGGCGACCCCAAAACCAGATTTTCCTGAGAGGTGGTAACACGAGTCCTCTGAGGAAGTGAGCGGATCAGGGTTAACATCTAAACATGACGATATCACAGGAGTTGCACCTGACCTTCCTCAGGTTTCAAGCTTGACGCCACGGCTCTCGACAGGTTTCGAGATAACACAGTGGTCTCTATTTATCGCCCTTTACCCTCCCACCGGCGGAAATATTGTTGGCCTTTTTGGATTACACGTATTTATCCGGTCTTCTATAGACGTCGTCAAAGTTCCGGTTGACGTACGTTCGGAACGAGTCAAAGCACTCGGCGTTCACACTGAGAAACAGGAGTATCTAAGGTTGCCAAAGCGGCTCCACGGCAGCCCACTTGGACGTGAAGACACGACCAGAGACGACACGAGAAGAGACAACCGTTTGCTGTTGCTGCTGCACCGGAGAACTGTGTTTCACAGGTAATCAAAAAAAGGTCAGGCGAGATTATCTGGGTACACACACACACACACACACGTCATATTTCGGAAAAAATAATATCCATAAAAAGAGTGTCACACAGTGTGTAATGTTATATATATATGACTAAGAGAGTGACATTGACTAAGAAAGAGTGAGAGAAATACATCAAGTGAACTTATTTATACAGTTCCACCATTTACACTTAGATGATCTTACTCTGTTATCTTAGTTCAATCTTTTGAGCACGAACGTATAGAAGGAAAAGGAAACCAATTAAAGCAACAAAACATTGATTATGTGAATCGGTGTTAGGTAACTGAACAAGAGAATCACTTCATTCTCAAATCGATTCAAGATATATAAACTATTACAGTATTAAACCGTTCAGACCAACTAGAGATTCGAACCACTGCTTCAGTATGGTTCATTATCCCATGAACTCGTTCCGATCTTCGCCCAAAAATGTTTCAAAGTTTCGATTTATCTTCAATAGCGTTATGTTACGGTACATTAGGTCAATATCTTGATTCAAAAATTAATCTAATGCTAAAACTATTCCTCCGTGGTGAATTAAGAGCTGTGTTACCAGATCTTAGCTCCGTAATACAACGAAAATTATATTACACGCATTGTAAATTAGGACCACCCAGTGGCAATGTTGTTGCCGAATTGGAGTTCTGATCTTCCTCTCTCTTTATCTATCACTCTGTCTCTCTATCTTCCCACCAACTCTCTATACTTTGCATTCTGTTCATCCTTCCCTCATCTATACAGCGATAAATACATTTCACCGTTAAGTGTATGAATTCAAACCATTCCTTCACGCTCGCAAAGCCCAGCCAAAGTCATATGAGGTTCGGTGTAACGAGGTGGAACGGGTGGAGATAAGCCCCGCCCTCTCTGCGTTGCTGACCAATTGCGTTTGAGATTTATTATAGATGCCAAGTCAAAATATGCCCAGATATATTAGACATGAATACACTACGAAACAAATATTTTGGACACAGAGAAGAGTACGACTCTCTAAGTTATATTAGTTGCCTTTATCTCTTTCATGGAAAGATCCTGTCTCAAAAGCCGTGCATAGTTAGCCAAGACAAATGAGCAACGGAATATGTTGAGTCATGTACTCTAACGTATCACAGCCTCTCTTACATCTCGGCAAAGGCATCTTCCGAACAACCAATCGCAACACGGTTTGTATACAGAGTAGGGCCTCGAGTAATGAATAAATGCCAAGGAGATGAAAAGAAAAGGGGCATAGGAAGTCTCAATGCAACAATTATCTTTTACCCTTTTAATTACACAGTAGTTTGTCTGGGTGAAAGCCTCACCACAAAGCAGATGGGACGAGTTTTTCTTCATTCAAGTGCCGTAACTACAAAGGAAGAAACAGGGTGTATTCATATCTTATAATTGGACTGTAAGGAATTGCTCTGTGAATAGCCATTGACGATCATAGCAGTGTTCTATTGAAATTGCAGATGTAATTACGAATAAGCTATTAGTTTATTAATTATGGCTGACACGAGGTTGGGTCTCAGAACACGGCCAGCAAGATGCGTCGCTCCTCCAATTGATTATGACTACAAGCGAGGCGGCTCAAGACACACTAGATGGTTAAGAAAACGGATCTTCTAAACACCAATACTTATTTATTTACTCTCGGTGAAATGAAGCGTACTAGGTGTATTTTTGTCATATTTCAAAGCCCAGCTGAAATTGGAAATTGAAAACTTTGTACTCAGTCGGCAGCAGAGTCCTGCTTTTACTGGATAATCGTTAAGGCTTTACTTTGCCATTCAGTGACTCGAAGACTTCTCATCGATGCCAAAAACGGGACGGAAGGGTGTATATACCCCAGCCGCAAAAAGGTACTTTTAGTGTTCTGGTATAGGAGGTGGCAGCAAGATCTGTAACCGTAGTAGAGTCAAAAACGTTGGACGTAGACGGATCACGTGACCTCTGACGGTAAAAAAGGTGGGTCTTGCGGTACACATTACACAATGTTGCCACCAGCGTTAACGTAAGATAGGTAGGAGGTCAGCGGCCTGGCAATACTGTTACGATCTCTGGTTCTCTACGGTTGGCAACGACAGTCATCAAAGAGATGGTGTGAGTACAGAGCGTCGATGGTATGGATGGGTAAGGGTGAGTCCAAAGACATATGATGTCTGAGTTTGTCTTGTGCTGGTGAATATTGTTGTTTGTCTATATCGTCGGAGCGTCGTTTAGGTCCGACACGGGTTCGTGCTTGTTGGCTGCCCGTTTGTCCGTTTCGAATGTTAGTGTTAGGTTTAGACATTATTCAGTTCATATGAATACTCATCTCTTGCAAAGATTTTATTATGTAAAAAAGATATAAATATTACAAATCTAGAAATGTTTAATATTCAAGTGCATTGCTTTTTATTATTAACAATTTATATACGAAAGTGACCTTAACATATGTTTTCTTTTGAAATCAGCAGGACGCCCTCAGTTAACTGATGCAGTGGCTGAAGCGCCCCAAGGAAGCTGGGAGGAAAGAAGCAGACAACGAGGCGGAGGGAGATCGAATGACCGAAGTGTCGGAGGTGGACAGGTTAGTCTTATCTCTCTTATCTCATGGCTTGTGTTACGTGGTTGGTAGGGAGCCCTCATGCCGGAGGTGTGGAAGGCAACCCTCACCCCACCCTCCACTTGCTAATTACACGTGTCTGCATTACACGTAGTTTGGTTCCAACAAGAGAAGAGTTAATAACCGGTGGTTGTAGTTCAGCCCTTATTTAGCGATGCGATGGGTTCGTGTCTCGGTGGTCCCAGGGGCTTCGAACACACTGTGAAGCATCGTGAGTCGTATGATAGAGAAAAGGCAGAGTCCCTAAGTTTCCCCACGGGTCTCTTTGCAATGTGTGCATTTCACGTCATCAAAGAACTGTTATGTAGCAGGTGTTCCATCACACAACGGGGCATCCGCTAACACGACTCGAGGCAATTATCAGCCTTGAGTCGTTCAGGGATGCGTGTGGGTTCGAATCCCACGACTAATTTTAATATCTGAGGGTCACTGTAAATTTCTAGAGTTACTTCATACTAACATCAGAAGAAAATAAATCCAAGCACCATCTTGTAGTGACAATGGTCGACCCAGCATCATCTATCAGCATATATTGCATCTCAACCGAATTAATATCTTCAAAAGTACTTTTTTACCCCTTTCCCTTTCATCACTTATGAAGCGTGGTTGGTATAGTGACGACGGCGTCATAGCGAGAACACGCCTTCGACTATCTCCCTCCCTCCCCATCCGACCCGTGCGCCACACAGCCTAGATATACTACTCCAGAACACGAAGCAACCTCCGCCTTTAGCTTGTACCTTGTCCAGTATGTCGGCCAAGTATATTGAGCATATCCCGCCTGAATATGGTCGGAGAGGGGGAGGTCAGGTCTCATAGGATCTTCACTATATTACTTCATCTCTGAATACACACACTGAAGGCATTTGTAATACTGAAGTTATAGTGCACGTAACTCAGTCTCCCTGTCGAAGGGGGTTAAGGCATTCAAGTGCAGAGTTAAGGTCGTGGGACTCAGTGAGTTAGAAGATGATTCTACGTGATGGGTTCTTAGTGCTGGTGGGAAGTGGGTTTAGTACCTATGTTTGGAGGGACATGGCAACACACTCAGATTACGTCTCATGCTCTTGGATGCATCTTGGGCTCCCACTCAAGGAATCTGACTTACCATTCGAGGCGCGTCTGTTCCTAGTCCAGGGAGATCCAGCCTTTCCATTCAGGGGTACTAAACCCTTGAGCACGAAGTTAAGCCCATGAGCACGACAAGTAAGGCCCTTGAACACGCCGGTACGACTCTTTGAGTACGATGACCTGTTCTTTGACCTGACCCTTAAAAGTCAGGTCAAAAGTCACTCCATCGTACCCAAGGGTAGTTCCCATCGTATTAAAGTGTCGTACGTTCGTGCTCAAGGGTCGTACCGTCGTGCTCAAGAGAGTCGTACAGTAATGCTCGTGGGGTCTAGCTATCTACTGAAGAGACTGATGGCTTGGGTTGGGAAGGCAACGTCTCCTCCGCTAGACAAATGGGCCGTACACACAACACGGACATCTCTGGCACATTAAGACATAACTAACACGCTTGGATGAACCTTGTCAAAGAATACTAACAGAACGTACAGAAGGGTGTGCCTGTGGACACTGTGGTTTAGGGCCAGGTGTATATATATTCAAGTTCATGTATGACATCTTGACCCCAGGGAACAGATTTGAGACATCGTCAGAACGTGTCCAGAGGAGGGCAAATGATGTAGTCATCATGCAGATATAGTAAGGCTGCTTGCCTGTTTTATCACACTGCAGGTACCCACATAGGGTTGTATACTCAATATATATATATATATATATATATATATATATATATATATATATAGTCATTTAGAAGAGATATAAGGCAGAACATATCAAGGGCCCTGTTGTCGACAGCATTTGTAAACCTGAACCTATGTGTGTGTGCACACATAGGAGTAAAGACACGATACAGATATACGAAGTTAAGAGACAGGACAAAACGAGTGCGAAACTCTCTCTCTCTCCGTAGCACTCAAAGAAGTGATCACAATGAGGATCTGGTAGGTAGAGGAGGGAGGGAGGTCTGAACACACTCTAGGAACAGCTAAGAAGGATGTTCTCTCTAAGGACGAAGGGTCCTGTGAATGCCAATGGCTCCGTCGTTGGTAATAAAGGTAATAAGGATACTCATCACATACCACAGGTCCAGTGAACATAACAGGGGTATTTCTGTGTTGCGGGGAAAGAGTTTTACACTTGTGTTGCCCCTGTCTCTTAGCCCCATATGCATCAATACTTAAGCTTATGTATACATACCCACATACACATCCACGCTTGCGCAAAGTACGTTCTTTTGCATGTGTTTGTATGTATGCATGTAAGGATATGCGTGTGGAAGTGAAGAGTATGAAGCACTTACATGCTTCACTGTAACGCTCTAGGGTATGGGTTAAGGATGTGTGTGGACGGGTATGTACTTAACTGTACCACACCGAGTTATAATAATAGAAAGAAATACGTACACGGTGTCTGACGTGCCCACTTTCCAGTGGTAGCTTTAGCAGCTTTAGGAAACTTAAGTAATGTTATCAAAGTTTTATTCTATTTTTCTTTCGTTTTTCATTAGCAAGTCGCCCTTCAGTCTTTAGTTTCTGCATCAAAACTTACCTCTACAAGGTTTTTAACGTACAGTTATTTCTTGAAATTCTCTTTTTAGATGTCGTCTTCCTTACCTAGGAAGTCGTCAGCATTTTATAAAAATCACTTTGTCCTTCTTCTTCTACTACTTGCCGCTCGTTGCTTTGTTTTGCATGTCAACCTCTCTGCATCCTTGGGTCTCTCCTAGTGGCAGCGAAGTGGATTCTCCACTGCCGAATATCTTCTCTCGCTGTTTATTCAACAATTCATTTCCTAGAGGTTCTGATTTTTTTCTTTTTTTTCCCGATCTCATCCACTGGGATAACAAACTCGAAGACCCTTGAAGTTGAGGAGGATTTAGGATCAGGTTCGGCAGATATTTTCTTTGAATTTGAAATATTTATTGTGCCTTCAATATAATGATACATATTTACAAAAGTACATATGGCACATACATGTACAGAAGACACTATATATTTGTTTTGTCTGTAGAACTACTTTACTTCCGTTAAGCTTATATGTAAACCACAGGAGAAGAAATCAACACTGTACTTTTATTCTTTTTTTAAAACAATTTTTGTATATTGTTAAAATTTACAATTTTGTCACTCAGCTTTTTCAATTACTCTGATACTCTAATACCGTAAAAGTATTTAGCTTACGTTTGCTCTTAGAAGCCTTGTGCTTAAGTTGTTACGATGACATTTGATTACTCTGCGTCTTTGTGAGAGATTATCACTCTCATCACCAACAGACTGGTTTATAACTTAAACGCTGTTATTGAGTCACTCCTTATTCTTCTTTCTTCCAATGTGGACGGCGTTACTTGCCGATAAGCCTTACCGTGTAACTCAGCTCACCTAAGCCTTGTGCTATCTTTCTCGTCCTCCTCTGGACTTCCTCCAGCAGATCTTTACGTGTCTTTGAGTGTGGCTACCAGACCTGAGAAAGATATATTGGAATTTAGGTTCAACGTAAGTTGTGATTTGCTGTGTGTGTGTGGATTGCCTGTCATTACGCTGGTTCACCCCCCCCCCTTCCATCGCCCACGTGTCCAATTCCGGGTTATCTGCGGGCGGGTGGTGGGATTGAGTGGGTGGCAGGTGGAGGGGCGGCAGTGGGCGGTGCGGTGGGTGGCGGGCGGCAGCATCGGCCGCCACAATGGCCTCTCGCCAGACCCTGAACGTCCACACTACTTCCGCGGCCCCGCTGTCTGCCCGGCCACACACCAACACCACCACCGCCTCCTCTCCTCCTCTTGCTGCTGCTCCTCATTTTTGCCTCCCTTACATGCTTTTCTCTCTCTCTCTCTCTCTCTCTCTCTCTCTCTCTCTCTCTGTTCCTTCTCTTCCTTCCTATGTTCCGCCTTCCCCCCCTCTCTCTCTCTCTCTCTGTCTCTCTCTCGATCCACCATTCCATCCCTGCTTATAATCTGTCTTATTTTCTTCTCTCTTCTCTTCCTTCCTTCGTTTTCCAGTCCTGTAGTCCTCTCTCGGTCTCGTGTCCTTCTAACTTTCCATCTAATCACGCTCTCTTACTTCCCTCTTTCTTGTTTATACCTCACTCTCTCTATGTCCTATTTCTTCTTTCTCTCCTTACTTGCATGTCTGTGTTTGTCCTTCTCTTGTTTCTCTAATCCGTCTTCCATCTCTGTCTCCAGGCACTGCTTCTCCCTCAACTCCTCATTTCCTGTTATTCATCCCTTCTATTCATTTCCATTCCTTGTTATCATCTATTGTTCACTCTGTTTTCCACGGTATTTTTCTCTTCAATTTCCGAAGTTCCTTGGCTATCTTCGATTTCTCTGTTTTTGTTAACACTCTTCATTCTTATCTTTCTGTTTTGTTTTTCGATACTTTGTCCTATCTTCGCCTTTACATTTCCTCTATACTGTAAACTTCTCTCTCTCTCTCCTTCAGCAATATTATTCTGACTGTTCTCTGTTTCTTCTTTGGTGTCTGCTGTTCATATACCTTTTATTTTTATCATTATGTTTCGTGTGTTAAATTGTCTTCATTATTCCATGATCCTCTACGTATTTTCCCCTTCTCTCTGTCATTTCCTTCTGTTTTATCCTATCATTCTTCTTATTTTTTCAACAGGAAATTAGTTGTCATGACTCGCTGTACTTGACTCATTCCTCTTCTCTTTTAGTATCATTGACATTCACTGTTGTGTTCTGTATTTGTCACGGTGTTTCAAAGTCTATTTTGATTGGTAGTTCTTTATGGATATTGTCTTCCATTCAGTGTTAAAGCTGCCAGCCTTAGTGTGTATGTTTTCCATGACCTCCACCCTATTTCCTGCTCCTTGGAATCCTCTGCACTCCCCAGTATCTTGCCTCACTTCCTTACTTCTTCCATCATCGAAATCCTGTCTTCCTGCCGTATTATCTTCGTCTTTGGCATTCGCTTTTATTCCCTCTCTCTTCTTCTTTTGTTCCTTGCTTGCCTTTATTTCTTTATTTGTCATTATTCATTATTCTATTATTTTTCCTCCTTCTGCCCGTACCTCAAACAGCCTTCCATGCTCTAATATTTGCATTTCTTCCAATCAATCTTATTTCACCTTTTTACTCGTATCAATCTAGCTGGTATCTTCCCCTCCATCTTCGTCTTGTCTCCTCTTTCTCTCTGTCCCTTTTTTCCCCACCTCCGTTGCCATTCCACTGCCCTCTAGTGGGGCCCAGCCTCTCCCACCGCGGGTCATCGGCGGCGTGTGGCAACCCCCCGGACCCGGACCAGTGTATCTGTGGGCTTGGGACATCATTAGCAACATAACGTGAAACCGATCCGTCCAGCGTCGGCGCGTTTGTCTCAGTGTCCGACCTCCCTCGCGCCCGTCGGTACGTGTGTTGTCCGTCCGCCACCGCCACCGACCGACCCGACGGCGGCGATGGTCGGTATAGGTTCTGTGTGTCTGTATATTACCACGTTTATTGGTTGCAAACGTCTGTGAATTTTCTCGGCTGTGAGTGTGATTCAGTTTTGGGAGAATCTTCCGGTTGGTAGGATGTGTAGAAAACGGAGCCAAATTTAGTCACTTTATGTAAATATTTTTAAAATACTTGATTTTTTTACAATTCTATTGATATCGGAAAAATAAAATTAAAGATAATTATTGTAGGTAAATTCTTATTTGAAAGATCTTATTGTCTGAAGAGAGTTTGGCTGGTATTTTGAGGATACTTCTTAATATTTCACATTTCCAAACGGACGATCTCTTTGAGAAAAGCAATATTAATAATGCGATTTGTAACGTTGGAGAACCATGCCAGTGCTCCTTATTTTGACTTATACGAATGATTTAGCAAACGGGGACACTAAAGAGAAGCGAGTGCGTTAAGAAACAGTCGCACTCAAGTCAACTGAGAGTCTGAAAATATTGTGTCTCTCACGATATGTCTGTGTTCTGTTTGTGTCTAGTTAAAGAACAGAGGAATTGTTCGTAGGCTCAAGTTTCCAGAAAACGTTGCTGTATTTACCGCCTGTGTGACTGAAAGCCCAGAGAGAGAGATTGGGCTGCTTTGTGGAAATCAAGCTTATACGCTCCCACGTCGTGATGCAAGCTGGGGTGCCTGAGTGGGTCGGTCTGACTGACACTTACAGAAATAGGACAGAGGAAAATAGCAGTTGCGGGAAAGAAGTCTGAGAGAGGAACAAAACAAATAGTGTATAATACAGCTAGCCGTCTAGCAGCAGCAGCAGAAGTAGCTGCCGCTCCTTGAGGTGATACGGTCTGGTCGCGCGCGCGCCTCCAGCGTCCGACCTCAGCCCTACAGGTAACCACTTGAGCAACCTCCTCCTCCTCCTCCTCCTCCTGCTTCCTCCCACTGGCGTTCCTGAAGAACCACAGCCCTCCTATGAGCTCTCGGCCTCAGCTGCCAATGTGGTATATCGACGGTGGATGTTTCCTGGAGCAGGACATCGCCCAAATAGATAATGATGCGGATTTCCGTTCATTCACTGGTAATCGAATCGTAAATTCGTACGGGCAGAAGCAATCTTTTATGCACCCGAAGGAAGAGAAACAATATTATGACCCTATTAGCTGAAGATAGCCTTGAGAACGAGTAGGTAATATCATGATGGTTCAGGTAATTATGTTAAGTGAACTTATAACGGGAAGGACACTAACAACATTAGCGGATAAACTAAACACAGTGATAATGGTAAAGATTGTAATCATAGTAATTATAGTGATAATGATGAAAATACTCTAGTCATGATAATGATAATTATGATTGATTGCAACATTAATTTCCACTGAATAAATGATAACTCGTACGAAAATTTCTATAATGCAAATGGAAAGCCGAGTATAGTAAGCAAATAATGATTAGAGGAAGCGTCTGTTCATCCTAATAACTTTACTCTCTGGTATCATACACAGCTAAAGAAGCCGAATCAAGTATTGCTAGAGATGTTTTTCATAATGTTAATAACAATGAATAGGCTTTTTTTTCCATAGTTTCTGCATATCGTTGTATGTATATAAATGTATGTTTGATTTATTGGCTATCAACAGCTACATTTCATTAACCCAGAGTTCATGTCCTACGTGAAACATGCAAAGTACACATTTTGTTCTTGAAATGTGTAAATGTTGTTGGATTCAATGGTCATCGAATGTTCATTTCGTCATTATGCCAGAAATTATTACATACAAGATCACAAGTCTACTTAAATTTTCTTATCATTCAGAAATACGTGGTCATAGTTTAACTACATTCATCATTCTTAGAAGTGAAATTACCATCAATCTATTTCCAACTTTATTCTGCTTTATCTATTTCAACTTCATTAGTGAGGGAATATTAGTGAAATATTTCTTTACCAAAAACGTTACAATAAATAAAGTACAATAAATGTAAAAAGATGTACGAATGGCACAATTACTTTTAGAAATAATGAGTCATTAAACTTTGCTTTGTTTGTACTTTAATTCACAATACATTTACTTTCACTACAGAAGAAAAATTTAATGTTTGTATGACTGTCACCAAATTGTTTATGAAAAGTTTATTTTCGATTAAGAGTGGTTATGAAATTCGGCACAAAACTAACTACGAAAAAAATACGCAAGAATATCTTCTCTATGAATTTCAGGCAAAAACTACATTTATGAGGTTGTAATAAATGAAGTGGCAGAAAAGAAACGCTAAAAACAAACAAATCCTAATCATCTTTATGCGAAAAAAATACCGTAAATTAGTGTTTATATCCTCTTTAAAAAGTCTTTGATTTTCGTTGAAATCGTTCCCTGAAAAGGTTCCTGTTATACTTAAAACAACAATCATTTTTTATCTTAACATACATTCCCACTAAACCTAGAAACCTGAACAAATATGGTTTCGGTTCCCGTCAGCCCACCGCTCACCCAAATCACTGGGGATTTCAACGTAGCTTTAGGTAGTGAGCCTAGTTTTCTTTATACCTCCGTGGAACTTCATCCCACGAGATCTGACATACATGTCTTTCAATTATCAAACCAAAGATGAAGAACAAGATGGGAAACAGAGTCCTATTCTAGCTTATAATGAAACGGAGCGCAATATATATATATATATATATATATATATATATATATATATATATATATATATATATATCTATATATATAT
>JAYMFT010212843.1:0-7500 GCA_038088735.1 Panulirus argus
GGGGCTAAGGGAAGGGGAAATCCTGTGACTCTATCCTCTGACATTTGGCAGCTCTGTGGGAGATAGGCCGCCTGTGTGTGTGTGTGTGTGTGTGTGTGTGTGTGTGCGTGTGTAGTTTCACAATGTTTCGATTTGAGGAGCAATTCGAGGGTCATAGGAGAATCCTGGACACGACCCCAGGCTCCTATAGGAAGCCTCTTGCAAGGTAATTAGTTTGAGAAACTGTTATGTTATATAGAATTTAATATAATTTCCTATACTGTGTATGGACGCATGATATAACCAAACAAGCGGAAAGGACTGAACACTCAGAAATAACGGAACACAAGGAAATAACTGGACACACGCAATGAAGAGAACACAAAGAAGGAATCTGACACACGCAAAGAATATCATATACGCAAAGAACATTAGATACGCGGTAGATATTGCTAATCAAGCCAAAGAAAGCACAGAATCTCATGGTTAGAGGGTGTTAGTAAATGTCAGAAGGAGGATGATGTACTCACACACACACACACACACACACACACAGTATAACAGATACAAACGCTCCATGAGTTTAACAAATGCATGTCGTCGGGTCCCTGTTAACCCAGAGCATCGATTCAAAAGCATCTTCAAGGCACCACTGCCATAAGCCTGCAAGAATTCAGATTAATCCAACAGAGCGAAAGTCTGTCTGCCTCTCTCTTCAAACGTGTTCGCTGGCGGTCTTGTGCGCCAGGAGGTACCTCCCGCCTATTGTCGGCGTCTCCAATTGTTTTTCCGGTAAATTCGGCTTCTCTCAGGGCGTAAACAAAAGACAATTTCTTTTTTTTTTTTCCAGGCGTCCTCAGCAGCTTTCACAGCGTAACGAACGGATAGACGGTATATTTTTTTTTTCTCCCGCGTCTTGCAGGAGGTGACAATAATCTCCTTTGCATAGACGTTCTCTTGCAATTGCAGGAAGTGAACAGAGAGTTGAATGGGCGTCGGACGGAGCTACGAAATCAAGAGCATTTTCGTTGCTGCTCCCTGGACAGTGTCAACAAGATGTGCCAGTTTATAAACACAGAAATGCTTCCAAAATTACTTCTGGAAACTTTTGGTTATACACATTACCCCATGAATGTCTTGAAATACGGCTATTTTTGATCTCCTGTCATCACACATCATCCAACTATTTTCTTGTCAAAATTCAGCCACAGGCAGATTAATTATATATACGTAGTTTACATAAAATTGAAGGTTACAACATCTTAAATCACGACATGGTCACAGTTAATCAACAGTCACTACCGCCTCTTTGACACCTGTATATAAAGAAAATGATTCAACTGTTCATCTGATTAGAGAATTTAAAGACTTCCTCAGCCAACTCCTCTTACCTGAAGACTTCACCAAGGAAGCGCGCATTAAGAAGAGAGAAGAGGAGGAGGAGGAGGAGGAGGGAAGGAACACTTTGATACACAACTTTGTGTCAGGAGTCAGCTAGGCGAAGGCTGGGGGGTCAGGGGGCTGAATCAGCTAAACTGCTAAAGCTAATCAAAGAATCGAGGAGGATTTCAGAAGCCAGCCAGCTAAACTCTTTCCTCTCTTTCTCTCTCTCTCTCTCTCTCTCTCTCTCTCTCCAGCTCACAAAGATACTTCGACCCAGACAGTCATCATAAATGGCTCTCAAAGCATTCTCACAATTTGTTTTTTAACAGACATAGGACGTGTGATCCCATATGATAATCAAATGACATCACACATGTTAAAGGATCTAATGTCAGTTTAGAAATACTGAATTTCGTGAGAGAAACTTTTCATGATGATCATTGTTTATATACATATTTCGACAACGTAGCAAATTTGCAAAAAAGTACTAAAAAATGTATATTATTATCATTACATTATTATTATTATTATTATCATTATCATTATCATTATGAATATTATCATCCCTGGACTCCTTTTCCAGTCATTGAAGGGTCATCTACAGCTCAAGTATTGCGCTACAATCAGTAGCAGGGACAGGATGGACTGACTCCCTTGAATCAATAAATTCTCTGACGAGACTGTCTGTTCCTTCCACCACCACCGCTGCTCGCTACGCGCTTTCTCGCAACACCCTGACGGAACCACAGACACACACGGCGGCGGCAGGGGCAATTGCTGACGCCTCGCCCCCTCGCCTGTCATTCTCAACTGAGTTTTAAATGACAGGATGACTGATACTCGAACTGCTGAATGGCCCTCCAAGTCTCTTCTCGATCTGGACACGAAACCACCACCGCAGCAGTGGCGACGTCTCCTGCTTACCTCACACAAGACTAACTTATTTATTTACTCGCAGCACAACACGTTCAATACGTCCTTTTGACGCAGCCACATCGACAGATTATAATATCACAATGCTAAAAACAAATGCAGGTGACTGAAGTCAGAAAAAAAAGTGATAAATATCAAGCCCCAGATCCGGCAGTTTCACTCTGCTTTTACCCAAGTTTCCTTTACTTCCACCAGACCTAAAAACCCTATAGATAATACTACCTACGTTTCATTTATACGCGAAACTAAACTGCCATTGCTACCCGCGTTTCTTTTACGGATATTTGCTCTGATGTCAGTTCTGCCCAGGCTTCATTTACACATAGAAACCACGCGGTCAATACTAAAACAAGTTTCACTTATAGTATAAACGCATTCGGTTACTGATACACACGTTTCACTTATGTTAAACACCATTAGGATTAATGGTACCTACGTTTCACTGATTCTCAGTCCTATATCCACACTGCAAAACACATCTTACTTATCTACTTAACACCCTAAAGTGTCTTACTACTTTTAACTGCTGTGCTAATAGAAAGAAAAAGAGTCTAACTCTATACAACAAATCTCATCGAGTGACATACGCCCTAAGCGACGTAATCTGGTCTTCAAAACGTTACTGCAGAACTGGATGATAAATATTCAAAAGCAATATCATAAAAGTTTTCAATTATTGCTTCATCATCTTCATCATCACTCAATGTTGCAATTCTTGCATTCATAACCATGCAAACGCGCCATCGGTAAATGCGTGTTTTTTTCAATATCACTAAAATACAGATATTGCAAACATTTCCATTAGCATTTGATGCAACAGAAAGCACAAAAACAACTATGGCTTTTAATAACAATGAATATATATATATATATTTTTTTTTTCCACATACAAGGCTCTAATACCTATCTTTTTTATCATCACACAATCCCAGTGACAAATGAACAATGGAATGCCGATGAAAAACACTAAATGATTCAGTGTGTGATTACTATGCATAATAATGAGGGTGAATCTGGCCCCATTAATTAATTAACACCTGTAATTAAAACGCTAAAAAATAATTAACCGTGAGCAATATCTATAACATTAGTCACACCTCTTGTGTGTGTATGTGTGTGTGTGTGTATGACTCCCCGGGTGACACACAGTATAACACCAGATGGAGATGACTCTCATAACACTAATGTTAAAATTCATTGAGTTTCTGATTCTATGTTGCATGTAAAACTCACACACTAAGCTATCAAATATTCAAACCTTAGTATCATCGACAAAAGCTGCAACTTAAATAGTTTTTTCCCGGCGTTTGATTTAAGAACTTTACTCTCACTGTCACAAAGTTACACAGATGTATTTAATCGTACAGAGGTAAGAAAATAATCTCGTGGGTGTTAACTCAACCACTCATCGATAGACTGTGGTTCTAAACTGCTGTAAAAGAAAGAAGAGGAGACTAAAGTAGACTGGACTTCTCTGAAAAAAAAATACATATATTTTAACAGTTAAGTCGGAAGACTTCTGTTCTCGCGATTCAGTCAATTTCTTTACTATCATAGCATTCCACGTTCCACGTTGTAAGTGCTACTTGTACTTAAGACCAGTCCTAATCGGATTGATCCTGCATGACGTTTTACGTCGTGGGAGAAGAGGAGTCATCTTCGAATAGGCTGTATCATTGTCAGTGGACGAAAAGGAGTACAGAGTCTCACAGAAGGAACGTCCTGTGCCAGAGAGAGCCATCAATTAACTGTACAGTAAAGCTGAGGAAGCCTTATATAATAGAATCCGCTTCGGCTATATAATCAAGAGACTAATTAATAGGAACTTTTTGTCCTCAAACATCAATTGTGAACACTCACCTACACTACTTAAAAAAGCTATACACTTCAGCATACTCTGGCATATATTGATACTCCTCTCTGCTAAGTTGAGACAAGCTACGTAGATCCTAAATCCACACAAGAGAATAATTCATAATAACATAACATTAGGTATAATTAGCAACACATAACTTCCAATAGAAATGTAATTGGCTCATTAAGACATATATGCCGGACTAGTGAATAATGAAGAATTAACAGTAATAATATAACCGTGTCAATAATGTCATTCACTATTATTCAGTGATGAATATTTGTTTTTGTACTTAAACAAACACATTGTTAGTAAATGTTCTCATGTAGCCACAACCAAAGCCCACATATTGTTACCATTTTCTCCGTCGGTAGCTTCTGCAACAGTAAGCCCAAAAACCGTCATTCCACTTTGATAATAACAAATTTTCACTAAGAACTTACACCATTTGCGTCCATTAATGAATCCCAGCGACGCACACACACACACAAAAAAAAAAGATGGAATATTGTTGACAAACAATGACTCATTCACTGTCATAACTCTGCGTAAAAAAATGAGAGAAAAAAAAAAGGTTTTCCGTTAATTAATAAACTCCTGTAATCAAAACGTAAGATTAATTAGCAATAAGCAATATCCCTAATTACTAGTCTTTACTCTCGTGTGTGTGTATTCGACCAGTTGGTAGACACACGAACGATTGTAACATTATCTGAAATTATAATTAGTTCGTATATTACCACAATCAATTAACCTGTGGGTAATTATACTACCTGTAGCTAAATAAACCAAATAATCTTAAAACAAAACTGCTGAATAAACCAGATAATCTTAAAACTTTAGGAAATGTCACTCTAACAGACATATTTGCACGATGTTTAAATTTTCATAGATAATGCAATGAAATCACTTCTGTCCTTGCTACTGAGTGTAGCTCAGCCTTGGAGCCGTAGGAGCCAGTTGGATCACAAAAACGAGCGGCACAGTCGCCCTCTGCTACGGGAGGGATATAGGAGGAGTTGATACGTGGGGAACCACCATGCGATTCTCTGTCACGCTCCATATCAGACGAACCCGACGGAGGCCCTGAAGCAGCAGTTAGTTGCTGACGACGCCATCCCGCTCAGCGGGTTTCTGAAGGAGCAGATAACCTGACTCTCCTGTTGCCTAGGAGGTCTCGAGTCTGTCCTCGAACAGGTTACGCAAGAGGCCGATCTCCCAGTTGTGTAATAACATCGACAGACGACGGATCTAAACTGCCGGAGGAATGCAATAAATAGCCCCAGTCTTGACAGGTATAGAAAATGTCTACCACAAAATAAACTCTACGGTCAAAGAAACCCACGTTTCGTTTACTTCCAGTCAGTCGAAGTCTACGGACTTTGCCTCATCGCGTTTCGTTTAAAAAGCATAAAAAACTGTACAGACAAACCTACCTACGTTTTATTTTCTATTTGTCTGATTATTGCATCAGGGACTCTCATGGCGTACTCAAACCTCACGCTCATGTACACCTAATACGATCTGTGCACCTCAGTACACTCTGACACATTATTTTTTCTCATGCGGATACATTTGGTAACGAATGATTTCAAGTAAAAATGTTATCAATCCTTTCAGATACAGTTATCAGAATGATGATAAATACGAAAATAATAACAATATCTTGATAATATTCAGTATGTCATTCATGATCATTCAGTGTCTAATATTCAAATCACATGTAAAAAACTAAATAAAACCGTACCTAAAATGTCTCTATCATCATCAGATACAACGGAAATCACAGAAACATTGTTTTTGTAAAGAGAATAGATAATTACAATTGATAATTACTAAGAAATAATTACATTTCTGTCACTCGTTGCATTACCTGTGACAAACCAACAATGGAATACTCAATGAAAAAAAATGAATATTGTTTCGTTCACTGTGATAGCTCTATGTATGAAAATTAAAGTGAATGAGGCTTCACTAATTGATTAACACCTGCAATTAAAACACTAAACTAATTATCAACAGCAGTATCTACAACATGACTCATATCTCTTGTGTTTATGCGACTCTCTAGCAGATAAATGATAAATTATGTACCATCAGATAATTATTAACAAAACAATATAATACTAAATTTAACTGACTTCTTAAAAGTTAATTGTGTGTATGACTCACTGAATCAATTGTCTTCAGTTATACTTTCGCTTTATCGATAAATGAAATACTGATGTTAAGTTTATCTGAAGTTTCAGATGAGATTTTCACTCTAATATAACGACACCGAAACTTATGTTTCATTGTTTCAATGTATGGAGATAATAGGATGATATCATCCACAAGAACAAACAACAAAGTTATATTTTGATAATACAATGCACCGTCAACACTAAGAGTTCTTATCTGTCTGTCTGTCTGTCTATCTCTCACTGAGAGTTTCTACAAAGCATTTCCGTCTAATCTGTTTTATACCTGTCTAATCGTCTCTGTCTGTTTATATCTGTGTGGAGGAATTTCTTCAGGGGTTGGAGATTGAGTTGGCTGTAGCAGACGGATGTTTTAACAGAGATCTCTTATCGAGAGGCAAATACTGACTGATAATGATAAGAATTTAAGACAGTCCCGCTAATTTCTGAGAACAGGTTAATCTGGACAATTTTGTTGATAATCTTCCTTTCTTAATTGTGGGCAAACTTCTCGTCACTAATTAACCGTAACAAAACACAGGACGTCTCAGACTTTTCTACGGGATATTTCAGGCTATTAGAGTTATCTTCAACTTCGTTTATATTTGAAATTAATCAGTTTCATTACTTTTCATAACATGATGTCTGGAAGCTCATTTGATGCCTCTTTATCAAGCTTCTTGGGCTCCTGTCCATCAGCTAATGGTGCCCCTTCCCATCTTAAAGGTGCTTGTGGGAGCCTCCGATTCCCCTTCAAAGCACATTACAGACTCCATTAGAGAGTGGATTAGCTGGCCTGGCTTGGGCGGCGAGGGACACACACACACACACACACGAGTCCAGCCTGTGGGAAGTGTAAATGGCGCAGCGTGTTGGACTGATCGACTCTCGCCTCCTGGTAGTCAATGGGGGTGACACGGGCTTGACCTCTACCTTTGTGACGCTTGTATGTGTGTGTGTGTGTGTGTGTGTGTGTGTGTGTGTGTGTGTGTGTGTGTGTGTTGGGTAGTCACCTCTATTGTAGTGGGTGGCCAGCCCTACTGTAGTGGGAAAGAAACCCTATCGTAGAGGGAGACTAGTTCTTCTGCAGTGAGAGAACATTCCTACTGTACAGGGAGGTCAGCCATATTGTAGTGGGAGACCAGTCCTGCTGTTGTGGGGGAAAGTCTT
>JAYMFT010212854.1:0-11482 GCA_038088735.1 Panulirus argus
AGAGAGAGAGAGAGAGAGAGAGAGAGAGAGAGAGAGAGAGAGAGAGAGAGAGAGAGAGCTGACACCACGATCGTCAGGCTAAGGGACGCCCCTCCGGTCCTAGCGAACCAAGTTCACTACTGAGGAAAAAAGTCGACGACGAGAACATACGTCATACGTAACAGACGCAGGGGCAAATGAAGGAAAAAATGCTGAATCGAAGAACGGAATTCTTTAAGCCAATCTTTCGGTGGCAACAGAAAATGGACGGGACGAAGCATGAATAACGTCATGTGCCTCTGGCGTGCGCAGCTATCACGCGGCTGTGTTTCGTCACACGCAGGTGTGGTGACGTGTCAAGCGTCACGTGCAGGTGTAGTGGTTCACCACCGCACAACACCTGCGTCATAGTAGCTAGCACCGAACCCGTAACACACACACACACACACACACACACACACATATAAATCTCCATTACTACCACTATGTTTACCTGACGTAGTCTCCGGGGGGTTCTTCTACCCCCGCAGACCGGGCTGGACCCAGGCAGGTAGGTTGGGTCGTTGGTCGACCAAGCTGCTGGAAGCCCGCAGGCCCAAGTGGCTAGCCTCCCTCCATATCCTAGTCGGCCCAGTGTACTTTGTAAGTACTTGTCCAGGGAACTCTTACACTTCACCACTGCGCGTGGATACCATGGTGTTTCCTCCGACTGCAAGCAAGGTGTTCAGAAGCCTCCCCCAGGACACCCCATCTCTCTCTCTCTCTCTCTCTCTCTCTCTCTCTCTCTCTCTCTCTCTCTCTCTCTGTCAACAACCAACGGAGACTTCCACAGTGACAGCGTCGACCAAGCTGACATTTTTCCCCCTTGGGTCCTCAGAAAATCGAACATGCAGCGCAAGCCAAACATTCCTGAGCCACAATATGAAAAAAAAAAAAAAAGAGAGAGAGGGAGGCAGAATTCTGAACTGCTGGCGAAATACTATCGTGGGAGAGAGGGGGAAGGAAGGGGAGTCGAGGGGCAGCAGCAGGTCGAGGAAGAGAGCGAGGGCGTCGAGGAGCACCGTGAGGAGGTTGAGGAACAGGACGAGGAGGCCCATGAATAGGATAATAAGATCGAGGAAGAGAGTAAGGAGGAAGTCACCAAAGCGCAGCGTCGGTGACTCAACGGTACACTGAGGCGCAGCGTCAGTGACTCAACGGAAAACTGTGGCGCAGCGTCAGTCACTCAACGGTACAATGAGGCGCAGCGTCAGTGACTCTACGGTACATTGTGGCGCAGCGTCAGTGACTCAACGGTACATTGTGGCGCAGCGTCAGTGACTCAACGGTAGAGTGACAGCACGTCACTTTACAGTCACCAAACATGACTGACGGTAACAGCTCCACCTCAGGCCCTCTGTCAGGAGTTCTGGTTCATCACAACCAGAGCCTGTCCGGCGCCACACTGAGGGAGGAGGCAACGACGATGACTGTCCCGTCCGTGACAACGTCCCCCAAGCTTGGATACCCCAGGAAGGGAACCTGGAACGGTACTGATGGGGGAGTGTAACCAACCCATGTTGAGGAGGGAGGGGGGAGTCATCCCAGAACGTACCTACATTACCTATACGAGGGAACAAAATATACGTTTCTAAACTGTTTCGAAAATTACAGGCAGAAAATGCACAGACAGAGAGTCAGAGGGAGGTACAGACATATACAGACACGAGAGAAAGACAGACAGATAAAAAGAGACAGTCAGCCGGACGGACGGACGGAGGGTCTTGGCTTCAGCCATTACGACCCCAGACGAGGGCCAGGTCAGAGCTCGGTTGGCAGTATTGATGTCCATCGGTGGATCGCGTGTGTGTGCAATCGTTTTCCTGTAACCCCTTTATAGAGCACCTATCCACTCTATCCGTTATCTTCTCTCTGACAATACCCACATCTACTTCCAGTCCTGGTTTATCCGAACGTGCGGCTACGGTTTATACGACTGACGCGTTATCCGGACGTTTCGGCGCGACGAGGGGGGGTGTCGTCCCTTGGAAAGCTCAAGGTCGCCGGTAAATAATGTCTGTGATGGTAAAACCGTGCGAGAGGTCTGTGGGTTGGGGGTGGGTGGGTGGGTGGGTGGCTTGCCTGGCGACACTGGTCGGTCCACGAGACACGAGAGAAAGAGAGGGAGAGAGAGAGAGAGAGAGAGAGAATGTCATGTGGTAGAGGGTTTTGGGGGGGAGGCGGAGGCGTCATTTCATGCCACTCAGTTAACACAACACCGCTCGGCCCAGCCAGATCTCGGCTTATGACTAATACGCGCACTTGGCACTTCCCACACACACACACACACAAAACACTGCGCCCCAGTAGGGAGGGTTTTTGTCCTCCGCCGACTTGTCCGCCGGGCACCGCTGCCAACTACCGAGTTCCTTAGTCACCAAAGCTTTGTCCAGCCTAACAAATTAAACCCGACTCAGACCCAGACACCACACACTAAGAGTCAAACAGCAAAAAGCTCCTGACGACGATTTATGACCACTAATTAAACGATAACAACCCCTACAGGAATAAAAGATAGAATTATAAACATTTCTTTTCCTTTAGGAGATCAGGAAAAAACGTGGTGGGAGCGGACTTAAATGTTTAATTAATTTCACATTTTTCATCCTCCTCCCTTCCTGTAGTAGCACTGATCTACGACTCGGCCGCTGGGTGGTGGAGAGCATTCGCGAAATGGAAAGCGTTTTAAAGATTCATTAAGTTCCAGGATGGGGAAAAAAAGCGGTTCGGTGTGTAGTGAAACACATGAATAATTCAACCTGGCGGCTAACTCGCTTCGGGGTTTTGTTGCGTTTAAACCCGCAGACGGACAGCGGGCCTGGTCTTCGGCACAAACGAAGCGGCTATATTTGGAACCAATTTCCACTTCTGACCTTTATTCCAAACTCAAACATCCACTGCGACTCGCTCGCCCACTCTCTCTCTGTC
The DNA here is from genome assembly GCA_038088735.1 of Panulirus argus. Taxonomy (NCBI): domain Eukaryota; kingdom Metazoa; phylum Arthropoda; class Malacostraca; order Decapoda; family Palinuridae; genus Panulirus; species Panulirus argus. The sequence goes on from JAYMFT010212854.1 coordinate 2,947, forward strand.
TCTGTCTCTTTTTACCACCTCGGCGCCTACAATCACAACGACAGTGGCTTCCTTCCAAGCCAGAGGAAGTGCTTCACACATTTCCTTGCGATACCCAATCGACTGGTCTCTGTGGGCATGTGGCCACGAAAGATCCCTCATCGAAACTCGACGGCCACGATGTCTGACGACGTGTTCCCTCGCCTCCGCCACCAGTCCCGAGGGAACTCGTCCCGCCGACGACGAGTGACCGAGACTTCCCTCCCATGCCACGGGCGGAGGCGTCTCAGTCAGACAGTCCCCTTGCCCCTCTGTCCGTGGATACGTAGTGAAGAATCAGACTTCTTCCTTACCTTAACGAAGTCGTCCGTACCTTACGTAAGGTTTTCATCGATGCTCGAGGATCGTCTCTGCTTCCCTTAGAGCGCACCCTGGGACGAACACGCAGTGCTGGGTTTTCCGATCAATCAAGTCAGCCGCTGTTTTTGAGGTCGTGACGGTCCGAACTATCAATAATAAGCAGCCACGATCTTCATCACGCCGGGTACAGATTCAAGCACCGGCTAAAAACAATGTATGTATACGAAACCTTTCTTCTGTAGCGCTGCTGCTCCTTCCCCTCTCCCATCCTCTAATTTACACAAGCCAAAGACAAACACACGAGTCCCTTCTGGTGAACCCTTTATCCCTGCGAGGGCGTCTGGGGCAACCTGACAGTCGCAGCTTTGGCTGATGTGCGACCGAGTGTTGGGAACCTGTCGGTGAAGACCCACCGTGTCTAGCTCGACCCCTCACCCATTCCTTGGAAGGTATATGCGTCAGGGTTCCTCCTGGTACTACAGACACGAATAAGCGACAGGCGGACATCGCCCGTGGCTGTTATCTGTACTGCGTCCCTGAGCTAATTCAGGGATGGCGAGTGTCCGGCAACACGTCTGTACCAGACATCCTTGGAAGAGAGATACGCTCCACGAAAAGAGAGAGAGAGAAAAAAAAAAGTTCAGACGCTATTGAAGAAAGAGGCAACCTCCAATTTCTACTCAGGTTGTGAATTGCGGCCCAGAGAGCAGGTCATCTACTGCTCAACTCAGATACGTGCCTTCGATCATATTGGGCTCTGAAGAGGGAGGGAGGGAGGGAGGGAGGGAGGGTGTCTCCAGGTAAGGATTTTTCGCTAGCTGATGGCAAATCCTGGGTTCCCTGCGGTCACTCGATGTTCCGCCTTTGACACGAGGAGACGTACAAGTGCAGGATCCTCGTCGACCTCTGGGAGAGAGCTGCACGTGCTTCCTCCACCAAATCCTCAATCCAGTTAAACTCCGTTGGGGTTCTGAGGTTCCTTTGGCGACCCGAGATGGAAATAAAGAAACCTCTCAACAAAGGAGTCACTGGTGAGGACGCAGGGAGGTGATCCATGGGAGCAAAGGCTGGGAGAGTAAAATCAGGGCGATGGGTTCCTATCACTTGCCTCCTACGCTGAGATGAAATCTCTAAAACAGGATAGCCGCCTGATCGAACTGCAAATCGCCTGCCCCGTGGGAGGGGCGTATTGACCTCGAGGATGTGGCGACGCGTGAGTTTTTGCTGCCTAGCCCGGCAGAACTCTCGTCACCTGAGCAGGACCATGGTGTCAAGAGACCCTCCTGGTACAACATCCTGTCATCTGGTCCACTGGGAGGCCAGCTGGTGTCTGAAACCCTATCCTCACTATTTGGCCTGCCTGCTTCTCTGGCCACCTTGCCTCAACACAAAGTGGGCCGCTGAGTAGCCTCTTCTTGACAGAGGTCGGCATGAGAGGGCCACCATGACTCGCCAAGGATTTACTGTATATCGAACGCGTAAGGAAAAACACAAAGCTGTCGACGACCACCGCTCCTCCCTGTGACAATCCCGTGGCGTCTAACATGTTCGCTTCTCCCACGAGCTTTCCTCAAAACATTCAGGTGATGAGGGGCCACGAGTGTCGACACCCACACGGGACAAACAACCTCGCCTCTTCCCAAGCAGTAACTCCGAACGACGCAGTGAGTAACCAATGCTGTTGTGCTCGGGAACTGCCTTGACCCACGGGCAAACCTCTCCAGCCACAGGAGTTATGGGTTAATACCAGACTATCCGCTTTTTTGGGGTTTATCTCCTGCCTAGCTGGCCAGAGGTCGTGGGGGGTTCTACAGTGCTATGTTACTCCTGTCTTAAGCTGGTCTGGGGGGCTGTCTTCCGTCCCCGTTAAGTCAGTCTGGGACTGACTATCGCTGCTAAGTGAGGGCGTGGTCTACCAATCAATTTATCATATAGCGTTGCACCCCTGGACCATCATGCTATTTTCGTCGGCCTGCAGGTAAACTCTCTTGATATGTGCCTGCGAGATTTCAGTGTCCCCAAACAATACTGTGAAGAATTCCGTCCTAACTCCAGCATCATTCACTTGCATAACTGGACTATGTGTTGCTCCTATTGTCAGGTACGAGGCTCAGGAACAGCACCCTAGAGGACAACACAGAATTTACCGATGAGATCTGTTTCTAAGAATATCAATGAATCCAGCGTCGGAATTTGCCCGTTACTGCCCCTCGTGGGCGCTTTCATCTCGGTCACGTCTCTCGAGGTCCCTCGTCAGGTCTGTGTGCGCAACGCTAGTGCAGCAAAACTAGAGGGAGTTGCCCAAGGCTTCGCCAGGCTGGGGGATCACCTGCCCATCAAACACCGCCACACGTCACTCCCCTCGGTGTGACTGTATACACACTATCATACCTCACGAGTATTTCCTTAAATTTCTGTTGTTCCTTAATAACATGGCCAATTCCCTTCCTCGTCTCTGCCCCTCCTTCCTTCCTTCCTTCCTTCCTCCTTTGCTGCCATGTATCATTCCTCCCTAACAGGCCATATTTTACATGCTTTCTCCCTTAAGCTTATCTTGTATCGCTTCTCCCTAACAAACCTTATTCCACACGCCTTCACGCTATTGCACGCAACTTCCCTTATGTCCCCTCCTTCACAGCTTCTCCCACATACTTTCGTCTCCAGTCTCTCCATTCTCACCAACGCCCTTTCGTAGACTTCCCTCCGCCGTTCTCCCTGCGATACTCACTCTTCCTCGACTCTCACTCGTACTTCCTCCCTTCCCTCGCCTCCCCACGCCTTCTCCCTCGTCACCCTCTCCCACAGATCCCCCTCTGCCACGCCCTTGCCCCTTCTCAGCACCCGCTACGTCACAGTCTGAACCTTAATGGGGAACAAGAGTCAGTTAACAGTACCATACACCAGACGTAACGGGCACGGGGAGAGGCACCAGGCTGGTGAGTGGGGAGAGCACAGGCACCACGTCGGCAGGGAGTGGCACCATCCGAACGGGGGCAGACCCCCAAGTTAGTGGGGCGGATAACCCAACTAGCGAGGGAGGGGAAGGTACCAAACAGACAGAGGATGGGTCGTTGAGGGCCATATGACAGCCGGCATTCATTACCACCTGTGGTGGCGGTGGCCTGCACCCCGGCTCAACATCTTAGTGAGGATCTGCGTTAATCATCACAAATGATCGTCTGTTTTTATCTGCTCGTCGTTTTAATCCTCAAAAAATGCTCCCAGCGGTTGGCGTGGCCTCCGACCCAAGAGGAATGTTCTGGGTGGGCTTAAAGGAACGGATCTCGACGTAACGTACAACGAACTGACTCGTTTTCAAGACTCGAATTAACGTAACCATCACTAGTTTATGATCTGCGTCACTGAAGGACCTTTGCGCACAGCGGCCCGACAGACCGACCCTTGAACACTACGGCGCGATCTCTAGGATATGATGGGGCTTGACCTTCGAAAGGACCATTAAGGATCAGGTCAAAGGCCACGCCATTTCACCCAGGGGCGGGCGCTGAGTCAAGGATCGTGACGTTGTGCCCCAGGGAAAAGAGAGAGAGAGAGAGAGAGAGAGAGAGATCAGTGATCGTGGGTGTGGGAGACGAGAGAGTGAGCTTTCCTGGCAACGTCTGTCGCCTCCGATATGGGAGTTGTACCTCGCTGAAGTCATGTCAAACTTATTTTCCTCTCTTTCTTACAGCAACCGACATGGTAGGGCGTGTCCAGATCACACGCATGTCCGATGGCAAAAGTGAATATGATAAAAAATATCACTTTTTGTCCAACCATTGAAAAAATATTAATATGAAATATCACTTTTTGTCGACAACGCATTAATCTTCCCAACTTCCATGTTATATCTATCATTTTTTCTTTTTAATACTAATGGTGGGCAAGGCAATGACCAGGCCTGTACACTGAAGGGATTTTCATATCGCTATAACGCAAATTCACACGTCTAGGTACATGCATACCCCTCCAATCCCACCCTAAACACTCACGCAAATTTGCCCTTATCCCCAGAACTTTGAAAACATATCCCCCCCGGAACGTTGAACCTTTTACCCCCAGAAGCACCAACGTCCCCCCCCCAGAGAACCCCCCCTACCCCAGAGAAGGGTCGGACAGTTTAACAGCCCTCATATCTTGCACCATAATAACTGCTTGTTAGCCTTAATTGGGGCTATAACCGTGTTTCCAGTTGAGGTAGACGATCAAGTGGATACTAAATAAGGGCAATCCTCCCGGGCATTATATTATAACTCCTTAAGATTATCGGGATAAGGAGAATTAATTAGCAGATTACGGCCCGGTGGGAGCCCGAGCCGCCCCGCCCACACCTCCACGGCTTACTGCCCCGTTTTATCGTAATCCTCCTGCCCACAGCCTCACCAGTACGGCTAAAGGTATGTATACACGTGTGTGTGTGTGTGTATCACTTCTTTCAATTCTATTCTGAGGACATTTTCTCCTTTGCTGTGACAAATAATCCTCACCAATCCATTCTCAAAGAACATACACACACACACACATTTCTATACCCGACGATGCAAATAAAAATTCTAACATTTTTTTTTTCTCCGATAAAGACACACGACCATTAACCACACCAAACATGCAGAGCCGAACGTTAAGCAGGCTATGACCATAACAAGCGGAGGTTATGGTCGCCGCCTCCTGATTAATGGACGATCACATTAAAACAAACATCCTGCCTCATGATGTTGTAGGTGTAGGGATGTTGGCCTTAAAGGGACCGGGCCATAGCCTGTAGGAGGTGTGTGTGTGTGTGTGTGTGTGTGTGTGTGTGTGTGTGTTTAAGTAGCTAATGTAAAGTATGGGGAAGGACGTCTACACAAGTGGGGTCCCACTATAACATTTCAAAACATCTTTAAGCTGTCCACATTCACAATCTAATGACAGTGCGTTCCATCCATCCAGCACTTTTAAAGTATATTCCTGCTTCTTTACGTCATCTTTTTAACGTGTTTCTTATTCTAACTTCATGTTCTGGCCTCAGGTTGTTCAATCCTTGTGGTCACCTGCTTGTGCTTATAGTGGTAGTTTCACACACCAGAAGCTTTTCCTCTACTCTTATCTTTTATATTATACGATCCACTCAGCATTCCAATGTTTACCGGGTTTACTATCACCTTCGTCTGTCTGTCAAACAATCAGCAGCTTCGGATGTATTGATTTACATCTTAGCTGACTTTCTTTCCCTTACCTAACTATCCAGATGTCGCTGTTACCGTGCTGCGTCCGCGAGCAAATCACCTCGCTCGCATTTCAAAGAACATGTCAATCCCAGCTTCGTAAAATAATCCCCCCAAAAGGAACACGAGAGCTGTGATTACGTCTCTCTTCCTCCCATACGGCGAGGGGGCCACAGTCTATAGCTGCTACCGTCCTCACCATACGGCTTACCTTCCTTACTTCGAGTACAGATATGTTCTCCATCAACGGTCTCCCCCCCACTGGCACCTCTGAGCCTCTTGGTTCCGGCAACTGTGACAACACCCGCATCTCTACAACACCTCCAACAACATCTTCGATGTCAGGCCGGGTTAAAACCTCGGTCCCCAAAGTTCCTGTAATCTACTTCTTAAGAGATGAATAACAGCTCAGATTTATTACACTGTGTTGTGGGATACCTTCCATATCTCCTCTGATAAAAAAGGTGGCACAATAGAGAAAATTCTTCCACGGTCTTGGTCCCGATGCCTCTCTTTCACCGAGCGTCCGCTCCGTCAGATTTGGGGAGCAGTATCGTACCCCCATTCCCCCCCATTCTCCCCCCCCTGGGGCAGAGTTCCCGATTAATATATTAACTCTGCCCCAGAGTTGCTGATTAATGTACTACTCCTGACCTACAGTTGCTAGCTACAGGCGGCAACCCTGACCCAGAGTTGCCGACTAAACTTTTATTTCCCTCCCTCTCTTCTGCCACCAGCAACCAGCCCCCCAGAGAGAGAGAGAGAGAGAGAGAGAGAGAGAGAGAGAGAGCTGCAGACAAGCGCGCTCATCCTGAGTCTAATTTACTGACTGGTACACTTTCCGAGAGTCAGTGTTGCCGACTACAGCGCCAACCGTGAGCAAGCGTTGCCCACTTATGCATCACACATGAGCCAGAGTTGCCAGCTAGCGCGCTAAACGTGAGTCAGTATCGCCGACTAGCGCGCCGAACGTGAGTCACTGTTGCCGACTACCGCGCAAAGTGCGAGTCAGTACTACCGACTAGCGCGCCAATCGTAAGTCAGTGTTGCCTCCTAGCGCGCCGAGTGTTCGCCCGAGCTGACAACTAGCGCGGCAACTGTTAGCCCCGAGTTGCCGACTAGCAGCACCACCCGTTGAGCCGGAGATGCTTCAGGTGTGGGACTCAACACGAGCCAATTAATGCGAGGCGTAATTAATGAGCAAGGTAATGACTGCAGACTAACAATGGCGCGAGGCAGATGCTGCCATTTCCGTCCTGGATTTTGAGGAGGTCGTCTGGTTTGACCCGTTACCCCTCCGTAACAAGGCAACTCCAAGCCGCCGGGGGGGGGGGTGTTACGAACCACTTCAACGACCCTATTGGTAACGAGGCATTTCACAGCTCACGTGCCTTGGTGACGAGGCGTTCTGTACGTGTTCTCATTAGACACACTCGCGTTACGCTGTGACGCGTCACCCCCTGTGGTTCTGTAACGATGTACTTTTACTTTACCGCGAGATTGAGACAATCCAAGCCACTCTTTAACGAGGCATGTCACGTCACGTTTTGCTTCAATAACAAACCAAAATCCACTGTAACGAAATAGTTACTGTAATTTCGCAACGAAGTCCTTCAAGATACGCGCTACAAACCAGTGGCGCTAAAACACACACACACGTATATATATATATATATATTTATATATATATATATATATATATATATATATGTATGTATACGTTCTGAATAACGCCTAGTACGCTCATACAGTCGGAACACCATTAGCCTCATGTTAAGTGGGGATCACCACGAGACGGACCTCCACATATCACTACAGTCTGCCTGAGCCATGCAGCAATATATCTTTACTGTCTGGAGAGCAACGCCGCCTCACACGTTTCAACATACATTCGCTCAGAACCATAATAAATGCACACGAGTAAACTGTTTCTTCAACGGCAAACAAACACTTGTCGGGGACGTGTCCACACACACACACACAAACACACACACACACACGCACACACACACGCGCGCGCGCGCGCGCTTACGAGCATATATCTTTGTTATCATCTTCTCGCTCGGTCCGCTGATAAGCTTGCTTAAGAAAAGCTTGGAGAGAGAATGCGTTTACTCGAGTGGATGGGGAAAAACTACACATCGCTTTGTTCACCCGTTAAATCATATGCTGGTGAACCGTTAAACAAGCTATCCCACAGGTGCTCTATCTTGCACTATTCTCATGAGAATATATGACTGCATATGACTGATAAATACACATGATGTCCCATGAATAAGCCTTAAATATTTCAGCCTGCCTGGATAATATGGTTTTTCTGAGCCCGCTCGTAAGCCGGATTAAACTGTGATGATGTGCAACGTATTCAAAAAAATGAAATAAGAGCTTTAGAACATAGCAGTGTTAGGTATATTATCAATACAATAATTCTACATTTGTGAAGAGAGAGACTTGTTCTGCAGAAGTTAACACAAGAACTTAAAAAAAAAAAAGACTTCCCTACAGGAGCTGCGTGTCTGTACCCCAACCTACGGCCTCCAGCATTATATTCTGTATCTCCTTCTGTTCCTCATCGTCTGTGCCAACTCTGCCTACCAGGAAAGACTCGTACTACAACATCCTTCCACCCTGTCTGACCTCTCCACTCTGATCACTTCACCACTGTACTAATCTGAACTCACCAGCCTCCCGCGCTGTCACCATCGTAAACACGCCCGTCATCATTTACCTGTAAAAGAGACAAAAAAAAGTTATTTTACGTCCAAATCATTTCTCGACGTAATATCATCACTGAGATGTAGGGCACAATGATTAAGAAACGTCACCAAAGACTGAGGAAGGAATTACATATGATTATGAGAGGGAGGAAGGAATGGCCATAAATCGACTCTTGCGGGGCAATGTTTACGACCGGGGGAGAAAGAGAAGGAGGGGGAAGGGGGAAGGGAAAGGGTAAGGGGAAAGGGGGAGGGGAGGGGAGGATATCGCTA
>JAYMFT010212864.1:0-11481 GCA_038088735.1 Panulirus argus
GAGAGAGAGAGAGAGAGAGAAAGAGAGAGAGAGAGAGAGAGAGAGAGAGAGAGAGAGAGGTATATATATATTTAAAAAATTTTTAATGGTATCTCCAGGCGTGTGATGGCACGTACGTCTGTAACATTTCGAAACTTTCTGACCGAGGCTACGGCTTCGTATTTATCTTCTCCCTCGTGACGGTGGGTGTTGCGCATGCCTGGAACGGCACTAGAACAGAGGGCGTACATATATAAGGAAAAAAAAGACATAACATTACTGTCAGATTTCGGGTATGTCCTCGTGTCTTCAGGTGTGCTATCGTTCGCTACTCAACCCCACCAAGAGGGTATGCTATCGTATGATACCCCAAGCCGTTTTTAAGTATGATATTATCCCTATCCTATCTCCCGGTATGATATCATATGACATCCCATCCAATCCTGATGCTGCTATCACTATACATGCATTGCGACGCGTGAGCACAAGCTGGGCATGTAAAGCTTCAGTCGCGTTATCGTACAGGATGGTATCTACATATTTTTCAATGCCCACTTCCTCTTATTCCTTTTGCTAGTAGATTTGATTATTCAAATAAACGAAGGTATTTAACTTTTCTATTTGGAAGGATGCTTTCCAATATTTACCTTTGCCATGAGTTAAGTGTTTACCCCAAAATTTCCTTTCGCTATTGACGGTGTCTTATACCAACATTAAAATTCTTGTTAAAGCTAAGAATTTATTCTAACATTCACCTTTGCTAATTTCAAGGATTTATTCCAATCTCTATCCTTACTAACACTGAGGGTTTGTTCGAATATTTACTGTTGCCGGTGTTATTTATTCCAATATTTACCTCCGCTTGTGTTAAGGGTCTGTTCACAATATATTCCTCTGTCAGGGTTTTGGGTTCGTTCCAACATTACACCCATCTGGCAATGTTAAGGATCTACTTTAGAATTATCGTCCTCTGTTAACAGCTTTAAAGGTGGTTCTTACCTATCATCCCAGGCCCCACTTTATCACCCACTAACTCACTGTACTGGTTAAACAAACATGTGGCATCGCCAAACTCAGTGTAGATATTCTTCTAGATCTTTACGATTCATGCAGATGTTCCCTCGGGGGAGAGAGAGAGATAGATAGATAGATAGATAGATAGATAGATAGAGAGAGAGAGAGAGAGAGAGAGAGAGAGAGAGAGAGAGAGAGAGAGAGAGAGAGAGAGAGAATGACTGTACGCTTCGTTGATTCTGGGAGTCTTCTGGACCTCCTCGCCTTTAGAGAATTTGAAATGGACAGTTCAGATCACGGAAACATTCTCCAATTCAACGTATAGTCTCTTAATCTCTTTTCATATCATTTCGTATAATGATCATGAAAGCGGTAGACATATGATCACTAGTGGCTGAACCTTCTCAGTGGTAGATAAGTAAAGTTTTGGCTAAAAACGTTGCAGCCGTCCAAGTTTCGCGTCTTCAGGTGATGCGCCAGACACCGTGGTCGATGGCTCTTGGATAAGGTCTTCGGCTTTGAAACCAGGGGAATATGTAGGTTCACTGATGAAGATGTTTTGCTGGGACAGGGACTGTTCATGTGCGTGTGTGTTACCACGTTTACTATGTGGATGCCATTTGGTAGGCGTGAGCAATGTGTTCATGTCAGGGAGCGTAAAGTAAGGTGCTATCACATACGGGTGTTGTTGGTGATGGGCCAAGATGATGATGACTCGGCCAGCACCCATCCTTTCCTTATCCGTTTCAAAGAGGTGGTAGTTTCCGCTGAAGTATGGGCCTACGTATCCATTTACTGAAGCAGTTTTCTTCTTACCTTAGAGTCTTCCTTGTCTCCCTGTCTTTACATGAGAAGACATTTCTGAATATCTCTCTCTCTTTACCTCCATGAACTGCCTGTGAGGCAGTGGGCATTCACGTATCAACACGCGGCGTCGGCATAATTCGCTTATCACACGTGAACCAAACAATGTGGAGATAACAGGGTCACCAGGAGGACCTTGCCGTAGCAGCCTCGTCAGCAGGAAATGGCGTTGCGTAAGGACGGGGACGTGAGGGAAGTAAGTGCCGGTGAACCTCCATGTTGTCAAGTGTGTCAGCAAAATAAATATCTGTCGAGATTCGTCACTGCTTCGTTTCTCGTGAGCTTGTTATTTGTGCGAGCGCTACCTGGAGTTGGTCTGTGGTTCCCATCGGTGATGTAAGAATAGTGAGAAGCCTGATGCGTGTGATATAGCAACTGAACACGATCAGAGTCGGAGGCATTGCGAAGTTATGAAGGTCGGATCCGTTGAACGACCTTTTTTTTCTCTCTCGTGACGGATCCTGTTTCAAGAAAAATGCATTATTAGATAATTACGTAAAGCCCTCTAATTAAGTGGTTAAGGTATGTGGGTGGGTAATGTAGACTTGTGTTTCCTCGGTTAAATGAATCACTCGGTGGTTGTTGAGAGACCAGTAGTGGGTGATTAGGGACTTGTAATGAGGTGTCTGCAATTTACCTCAGGCTGTTTGTATCTGAGATTCGGGTAGACATACACACCTCAAGATTTCACATTCGGGGCTCCTGCAGCTTCAAGATTGCCGTCTGCGCGGGAGCAGGGTAATGTGGACTCGTTTTGGGTTGGAATATCCTCGACGAAGCTCTACACGTTTCCGTCAGTTGACGCTGATACAGCCCAGACGAAGGTACTTACTCGCTCGTGGTCTGACCACGTGCAGGTGAAGTCCGAGGGAAACGGCGATGAAGTATATATATATATATATATATATATATATATATATAAAGTCAGCTATTCGAAATTGAGGTCTATTAATTCGAAGTCTATATCCTGTAGAGTTAGGGAAGAACGAGCCATTAAAACAGTGATGAGGTCATCTTATTAATTCGAAAGGGTAAATTGGAGCAGACTAATTGGACGGAGGGTGTAGATGGCGCGGCAAAGGGCGTTAATAGCGTAACAGAGGGTGTTAATAGTGTAATTAAATTTGCGTGTTGCAAAAGCCAGTTTTAGCGGAGGATAACCATGAAAGAGAAAGAGAAATTGAGGCAATCTTGATATGGACATCTGAGACTCTCCTCCATTACTGCGAAGGAAAGAGGAAACTTATAGCGTAGGTGGGGGACTATAATACGCATCGCTCTCAGTCATAAAGACCTCCCTCACCTTAATATATAGCCATATCCTCCAGTCCATCGTGAAGGAGGGAGGGAGAGAGAGAGAGAGGCGATGATCCCGGGCAGGTGTGTGAAATGCATCTGTGTTTTCGTTGGCCGTCTTCTCATGGCGTCCACGGTGCTCGCGACCCCCTTGAGGGTCGTTCCTCACGGAGGCGCGCGGGACTCCCTGACGCCAGGGTGTTGCCTAACTCCCTCCCTCACTCACAGGAGGAGGAACCGAGCCACAGGGCGGGTGACTGGGTACAGGACCGAGATGCGAGGGGTACGGTACAGTGCCAAGGCAGGAGAGGGGTACAGGGTCGAGATGATGAGGGAGGGTACAGGGCTAAAGTGAGAGAAGGCACAGGGCCGGGGAGAGGGAGGGAGTGTACAGGGACAAGGTAAGGGAGGGTACAGGGCCAAGATGAGGGGGTACAGGGACAAGACGAGGGGGGATACAAGACCAAGGCGAGGGAGCTTACAGGGTTAAGATGCTGTGATGCATGAGCAAGGAGAAGGTCACAACAGCAACAGCAGCAGCAGCAGTGACAGCAGCACAGCAATAATGACAATCTCAACAGCGGGAAAAGAAAAGGAGAAAATGAAAAAGGGAGAGACAGACGGTACGCCAACAATAACTAAAGGGCAAGAACACCACCTCCCCCTCTCGCTCCCCCAGCAGCAGCAGCACCCGTGGCGCCAGTATACTCGGCCATGTTTGAACGCCAGATAAGATAACCTGCAGCTCCTCAAGCGAGAAAAGGGGGTGGGGGTGGAGGACCTTGGGGGAGGGGGGGTTCGATACTGCAAGACCCTCGTAAGGCCCGGGGTACGTAAACTTTAGCAGTTGAGGGTTCGCTAGTGGCCACATTACTCTATCATCTTAAAGGAGGGACGGAGGGAGGAGGACGGAAGGGAGGGAAAGGTGGGAGGAGGGAGTCATTGAGGGAGGAGAGACTCGGGGTGGGAGTGAGGAAGGACTCACTGAGGGAGGAAGGACTCAGGGAGGGAGGAAGGAGGAAGGGAAAAGAGAAAAAGATAGATGAGGCACCGAGGGGGTTGGAGAGGCGTGTTGGTGGATGGCATAACCAACTCCTGACGCAGGAGTGGAGGGAGGACGTGCTGACAACTCGGGACAGATGAAGTCTTCTAGACATTAGAAAATGAATTGCACTAGTAGATATCACGGGTTTAACGAATACATGTGATTTTGTGATTATATGTACTCCACGTATACTGACGTCAGAGGACGGTATGATTTTAAGGAACGTCAAAAAGACCCCGACTTGCGGATGTTTTACCATTTTGAATATCCCATTCTCGTTACGCTGTTGATGGCCATTAGATACAACAACCTGCATATATTCGTCTCTCATTCAATTTCCATCCTTTGGTTCTTCTTTCCAACATAATTATATGGGGGCCTCGTCATCCACAGCCGAAACCTATAAATTTGATGAATGGTCGGGTCCAGAACACGCTCGCCAGTAATTCTGAACGTTGGCAATAATACTGTCATGTTATCTTTCACGTGTTAAGCTTGTATTACGTCAACCTTCGTATCCCCTGCAGAAAGGAATGCCACAGACTTGCCTGCTATCTGTGATTACCTTCTCTCTTCTTGGTTGTGAGTGTTCTTTTTGGTGCGTGTCTGTACCTCTTTTACCGGATCTTTTATCTGTGCTTTTGTGTTTACGTTCTCTGTCTGAAACATGTACATATAACTCCAGCAAAACCGTTACGACAAGATCAATGTCAAGAGAGAGTAGAGGGCAAGATACAAAAAAAAGACGAGATTTAGACGACTCAGTACAATGTCCCTGTCAGGTAGAACCAAGTACACTCACAGGTATTCAATCTAACTCATAGTTCCAAGCTGGGAGTGGCTTACTCATTCCCGTTGACAGATCTCGAATGACTTATAAAATCCAGGAAACAGAATTCAAGGAGCTTACACATTACAGACACATATGAAGTTCTGTAAATATAAATTGCGATCTTATTTTCTTGTTCTCAAGTTATGTTTATGCAGAGACACAGACGAAGGTACCCGGACGAGCACGAAGGTACCCGGACGAGCCTGAGTGAACCTGTATTTGAACCCTCTTTCTCGACAGGCAGAGAGAGAGAGAGAGAGGGCATGGGTACAGCTTCATCCAAGCGACCTACTGTCCGATACCGTACCAAAGCCCGTGTCTCGACAGGCAGAGACAAGACTCTCCGGTGCAAGAGAATATGACGAATGTCAAAAATTCTATCTAATTGTAAGAAATTTGTAATGCAAAACTGCTCTTTCATTTCAGAGTTCTTCGTGGAGAAACTGCATGTGAAAACATCACAAAGAGGAGAAGGGAAGTGAATACTGGCTTCTTCCAAGTGTATGGGAGAGGAATGATCGCTCGTCTCATGGTGGTTGAGGACACCGAGGGCGCGACCAACCATGAGATACAAAAGTGGGCTCAGGTAGCAGGAAAATAAAAATATCTAAACAGAACATTATTTGTAAAACTCTACAGTAAATGTAAGTGCAGCTAAGAATTTGATGACTAGGTTTTGAACCATCTTAGTGGTGATCTATCACAGAAATACAAAATATAGGCAAACAAATTCAATTAGTGGTTATACGATGAAACAAGTGGATTGAATCTAAGGCAGAGAGAGAGAGAGACAGAGTGAACAGCTTCAGCTGCCTTTATGGGCTTATATCAAATCATGAAGACCCCTTGACTGTCGAAACTGAAAAAAAAACACAGCAAACTAAGTGAACTTCACAAACATACGTATACTTCAAGTGTAGTAAACGGGCGTTTGAACCAGATATGACCACAGTGGGATGTGCATCCGTCAATGAAAACGAAGCAGAGGGGAAATAGTTGCAAATCCCAGACTCACAATCCAAAGCACGCGACTCGAGAACCTCCTTCGCCAACATGTTTGGATTCAGAGCTCAACACCCAGGGCGTGTCGTACCCCTCGTCAGGATGTGGGCGTGGGTGTGCGCCTGCCTCCTCACCGTGACGCCCACTGTTTCCTTCACCATCCCCGGGACTGAGGAACCACAACCAGATGGCGTGGTGGAGGCGCTCAACCGTATGGTGCAGGTGAGTCCCCTGACCCTACCAGGGAAACAGGTGATCATTTCGTAACTTATGGTCTCCGTGAGGGTAGCAGCAGATTCCAGGGGGCGGTAACAGCTTATCCTGAGGGACAACAGCTGATCCCAAGAATGGTAACGGGTGGTCCCGCAGAAAAACAGCTGTTCCTAAGGTGTAACAGCTGATCCCGGGAGATAACAGCTGACCTTATGAGCAACAATTGATCCTGAAGAATAAAACTGACCCTGGGGCTAAAGGCGTGATGACGGGGACTACTGCCTTGATGGTTCTGGGATTAAGGAGCTGATCCTGTGAGGTGAAAGCGTTCCTCCGGGGTTTTGACAGGACTCACTGCCTTCCGTAAACGTGTTATTTTCAGTTCCATTTCTTCTTCTTTGGCTCTCTCATGCCCTTCAGTCTGTGGTGAGTACGCCTCTTTCTTTCCACGTAAAGCAGGTTATAAGGTTTCTGAGGTTACATGGCGAGTGAAAAGTCAGCTTTGTCGAGGCTGTAATCATTGAGAGTACAGTTCTCGTCAAAGAACTCACTCCAAAGGAGTCTATTTTTTCTTGCTACTGGAAGTAGCGCAGCCTTGGGCCGTTGGAGCCTTTAGAAGGGGCCTGGAAAACACCAGGACTTTTTCACAGAAATTGATCCTGGAATATATATATATATATATACTCATGCACCGTCACCACTTCCCTATGGCACTAAAGTGCTCTGCTGTCTTCCCTTCACCCATCACATTACTGTGGTAATCTCTGCCCTGCGCCCCAACAGACTCGCTGTGGTTGATGATCGTCGCCTCCTGCCGTGATGGGTGACGGTGCCGTCCCATCTCGCCTCGACCCGACCCTCCCGTGACACGCTGTTTGCATACATTAACCAAATTCCTATTTTTGATGGTCCACAAATTACCTGTCAGTTTATAGGAGGGCGAGTTGAGTGAAAAGGATTAATGGGTTTCTGATATATTTATATGACCTTTTTTTTTTTTTTTCCCTCCCCGTGTCTAAGGAGCTGCGGGGGAGGAAAAGGAGGGAGCCCACCCACTCTGATGTCCTATTCCTTCGTTGCAAACTACCGAACGATGTTTTTCTTCATATGAGTCTTTCTTTCTCTCTCCCTTTATTCATTCCCATAATTTCTAATGTGTCTTTATCTCCAATTTACAGTATTTGTCCTCCATTTACATATAGTTTTCTGTCTCTCTCTCTCTTCCTCTTCTATATTTCGTTTTATTTGGTCTACACAGACCTCCTCTTCGCCTCACATTCAACATTTGCTTCATATTTCTCTTCAGAATGGATGACTTTTTCTTCCCATGATTTTCTTCGCATTTCTTCTTTTCAGCTTTGTGATAAACATCTTTGTCATCATCCAGTCATTATTTTCCTCTATCCGTCTTCTCTCATTTTTTTTCATGTCATTCTTCATTCATAATTTTTTTTCGTCTGTATTACTTCATTTCTTCTATGTCATTCATTATTCTTAATTTCCTTCATGTCTCCTTTCATTTTTTTCTATGTCATTCTCCATCCATGATTTAATTCATCCGTCTCTTTACATTTTTTCCGTGTCATTCTTCATTCATAACTTCCTTCATTTGTCTTCGTTCATACTATCTCTTTCTCCTATCAGCTTGATCTCCCTCCATCTATGATTCATTCCTCAGTCCTCGTCTTTCAGCAATTATTTATGTCCTTCCCCATCTATATAAATTCCTTCATCTTTTCACAATCATGTTTCTCATCCTCTGTTGATATATTCCCTTGTCTCTCTTCCTTCATTCTGAAGTCCATTTTCTCTTTCATCATATTTCTCCCTACTTTCATTTTCATTTCTTCATTTCCATTTTCTCTCGTTCGTATCAATTTATTTTTTTTCTCTTTCATTTCAGTCCTCTTTATCTGTCCTCTTCACCGTCAGTGTCTTCAGTATCCGCAGAGTAAAACTCTGGAAAATAGGAACCGACTCTATGTCACGATAAGAAATTGGGTTCCTGCTTGATACATAGATACGTAGATAACTTTTTGATACTCACTTTAATCATTCTACAAATTTGTACCAATATATCAAATACATATATTTTCATTACCGCATAGGCACCATAAGTTAAATTCATCTTACAAATTGGCAATAAATATTATGATTAAACGTAAAGTCCTTACTCTCTAAGCGCTACAATTAATCCACCGCATATTGAATTACCCTTACGAACAGACACACACACACACACACAATATCTAACCTGTATATAAATCACCAACTAAATGGGCACCATATGTTACAATTGTCAACAGCACGCAACACATATCTTATCCAGCACAGTTAACACGTCTCCCTTCCGACTAAGACCTAGTTACTGTTCGATCTTGTGCGAGGCTTAAGTTTCAGTCATCTACTTGAACGATCTCACCTGATGGCGAGGAGCTTTTCCATTCAGTCTTGTCTCAGCGGCCACCCAAGTTCTCATCTAAGTCCCAGCGACTTTTCATCTGGCGCACCAGCATCTATCTTACGGCCACAGCTCCGTTTATTTACCTGCCGGGAAGGGTTCCTCTGTAAAGTAGTTCCTATGTTTCATTTGAAGTCCACACAATTCTTTTAGTTCTCTCTCTATTTACTAATTACACTGATCCTTTATTATTACGCTCTTACCTGCTACGATTAGGGAGAGTTTCGGTGGCAGCCTCACACTCGTCAAATAAGCTCTTAAGTTGTCATTATAGCCGAAAGTAACTCACTGAATGCTAGCCACGTTAGCCAGCCCGCCCGCCATACCATCCTTGTTATGGGTTTGGTGCTCCACGCTGACCAACCCTTCCGCACTCATTCCATCGCCATTGCTACCAACCGACTCCATAAAACGAAGGAATTTTCAATCACCACAGCGCTCACTTCAAGGCAATATTCGCCCCTGCAATTACTTATGTAAAGTGTGAACCCATAGACTAAGAGACGAAGAATAAGGAAAAGACAGACGAAACAGACATATGACAGTGTAGCGAGACACTTCCAGAACTGTGGATGAACAGCGCGTGTCTTACTTTACCAGAGGAGGCGAGGAATTCCTGAGAGATGGTCTGGAAACAGGTCGGAGACATTTGATACAGTCTCAGTGGAATGCTTCCTGGCTGAATTAGTGAAGCATCTCGCTGGTCATGTTCCATTTTTTACCTGCGAACAACCAGAAACATGAAACACACACACACACACACACACACAGCTTTCTGTGCGTGGAAGCACTGGTATCTGCCTGTGATGCATGAGTATTACATAATAATTCCTATTCTTATTTTCATAGGTACACATAACCTGCGAGAAATTAAAATCATTGAGCCAACAAACATTCCAAAAGGAGCGTTTTCCAATGTTTCGAGCCAGTCGCCCGGGAAACATTCTCGCCTCTTGTCTTCTGTTGAGTATTTTGTTTATGCTTTTAGAAGTCTAATTTTCCTGTCAGAACCCAGACTGATCTCACTGGCGGCCGCAGGTTCTGGAGACCCGAGAACGGCACACGGAGCTGTACGAACGGGTGGCCCTCTTAGAGGAGATGCTGAACAAGAAGACAGAGACGGAGGCGAGGCTGGAGACGGAGATGGTACAGCTGAGGGCCAAGATCCCCGCCCTCGAGCAAGAGATCGAGACCATCCCGGAGATGAAGAAGGACCTGGCCGAGTTCGAGGCCAAGATCGAGAAGCTGGTGCACGACTACGAGGCCAAGTTGTCGGCGCTGGCGTCCGAGGTCATCCGCCTTAAGAAGTACGGTGCCAGGAGGAAGGATATGTTGACCCTGAGCGATGGCACTGACGTTCTCCTGCGGACAGGTGAGTGAGCGAGTGGCGCTGGGGGCCACACATCTGTGACCGGACTTCGCTGAGTAAAACTATTTCATTATATGTAGGGGATTCCTTAATAACCCTATTCCTTGATAACCCTATAGGTTAATATCTTTGAATTTAGTCATTTGGAAGACTTTAACCCTTATCAACTAATCTTAAAGCTCGAGTTCATGATGAGATAAACGCAACGATATTTTTTTTTTGTCTTGGTTAAAACTCATTCTGATAATAGTGAGACCAGACACCTGGCGATGAAAGAGAGAATTTTAGTCCATCTAATCAATCATTATACGTAATATACACAAAAGAATACTGATTAGAAATTGTAAAAGAAGTCGTTATTATTTCAGATAAGCTTAACAGTGTCTGCACTTTGTCATCCCTCGTATATTGACACAAGCACATTAACTGAGTCAGATTAGTCGTGTGACGTCAAGTATATTTGCCGGGGTGGCTGGATGAGGGGTTGTTGTCTACCCTGCATCCTGGTGAATAATGTAATCTCTTGACGTCTGCCCCAGTGTTACCAATAACCGTCATAAGTAAGACACGTCCACAACGTTACCACTAGAGGGACGTGAGAATAGCATCATTGGAATAGATCATAGAATGTGGGGCATGGCATAGTGCGCTTGCTGTGTGTGGAAACCCTTCTTCTCATATAGATTTCTCATTTATAGTATCTAATCAGTTGCCCACTGATGTTATTCTTTCCAAGATAAGTTCCATTAATAACTTAGCGAAAGTGGATAATTGCAGACGTCTCCACACCGTCACTAATACTGGAAATGTGTAAGCCGTCTTAGGTTCGCTTGTGAACAGAAGTAAATCTCAATGAAGAGTAAACTCGAAAAAAAATGAAAATGTCAGGCTCATAAAGTTTTCTGGTAATTCAGATGATACTTCACTATGTCTATGTCTGTGTCTATGTCTGGTATACGAGTATATCTTTCTTCTTACTCTAAAACGTATATATCTCAGTGTTCATCTCATTCCCAGATATTTTATAATATCTGAAATCCTATATTAGTTTGATAAGTATATCAAACTTTGCGTGTATAAACATACCGAGCATACAAAATTGGGAAACCTATTTTTTTGATATAGGATTCTAGTCTGAGGGGTTCATGATTAAAAAAGACTAATAATCCGTAGTAAATCCACATTTAAATCCTTTGATGTACCTCGTAATCCCGTCCGGAGTAAGCTTTATTTATAACTGCCGAGGTGAATCATTATATAAATCCAGGATGATTGACTTTAACAGTAAACTTATAGCATCGTCCAAAGATGTGGTACCATAACTGAAATCATGAGTGAATACTTAATCCCTTTTATTATATTCAACCATATGGCTCACCACGACTGAGTAAAGTAATACTTAACGA